>JBBYHM010000006.1:6382706-6392778 GCA_038381775.1 Adansonia rubrostipa
CATAGATCATGTTTAGATTAAAAAAATTAAATTTTTATTATGAAAATCATTATATTTTTTAATCTGTCGACATGATCAAGGCCATAGATCAAGGCCATGATCTCTTTATTTAATCTTTTCTTGATCTCTTGAAGCTTTAATATTTCCTCCCTCCAATACCATGCAGCAAATAGATCATATTTCATGTGATAATATAAACATTATCAATTTAAATTATAGATACTATTAGGATTAGTTAGCCACTAACGTAATGCCAAGATATACTAGTGTAAGTAGAGATGTCTATGGGTTAGGTTCGATCGTGGTTCAGAAAGTTTTTTTTTTGTTTAAGTTTGAATTTGATTTACCTAAAATACATATTTACTGTTTATAATTAATAAAAAAATTTATATTAATATTTATATATTTTTATACTTAAAAATATTTTTTAATTATTAAATATCAGTTCGGATCGGATCGAGCCATAAGAGTAGTTTTTTCCCCTTTTTAAAACTTTTTTTTTTAAATCATAAGATGCACATATAACTTAATTCTACATTTACTTATTCATATGATACAATTTTTTAAAAATAACCATTTAATATTTCACATTTATACTATTCAAATTACTACTATCTTTCAAAACTTTTATATATTTTCTTTTTCAATTAAAAATTTTACTTTCAAGTGATACTAATTCAATAATTTAAGCAAAATATTGATAATTTTATTTAATCATAATTATAGGCCATATTAGCCCTTAAATCAAGTAATTGAGTGTAGGAGCCTCTTAAAAAATCAGCACCAAAATGTGTTTTCTTTAATTGTTTTCCATCCCAATGCCAAAATGTTGTACATAGAAATATAATAAAACTTATTAACCATGTCAAAAATTTAAATAGGAATATCGTATTACATTAAATACGGCATGTTATATTTATTATTTATTATTTATTTATTAAATATATTATTATATTATTATATTTTTGTATTGTGTTAAAATTATTAAATCTCTTAAAAAATATAAAATTTGGTGGAAAATAAAAGTTGGCACTTAATAGGATGCATTTGAGAAAATGGGTAATTAAGAAGGATATTATAGTCCTTTCAACAAGCCCAATAATAGTATAAGTATCTTGCAAGACAACTCACAATAAAATTTAATAATAATTCATAACCTTTTTTATTGTAATTAATAAAGAAATGCACATGGTGATGTGACTAGTCACAAAATAATTAAAGTTTAAAAACAACTCTTGCTGTCCCTCTGGTCCTACCCTTATTTCTAACCTCTCTAAACTCAAAGGCTCTGTTTTGTCAGGTTAAATTTAACTAAAGCTGAAGATTCCTTAGGATAAGGTGCGTATGTTAAAAACCCATTGATTTGATGTTGGATTTGAATTTGTTCTCAAAATTGAATTTAAGGTTTGTTCTTCTTGTTTGATTTTTTTTTTTTGGGTGGTGGAGGGTTCTTGGAATTCTGATCTTTTGTTGGTTTACCTTTCTTTTTGGTGAGTAAACTTGTTGTTGGGTTTTCTTTATTGGGGAAAAGGTGAGTATTTTGGTGAATGTATTGAGTTTCCTGAAAATGGGTTGGTGAGGATCAACTAAAAATAGGATGATTTTCAAATATTTCTGGTTCTGGTTGGAATTTGGGTTGCTTTTTACTCGAAGTATCTACTCTTTCTGATGTTGAAAGTTTTGGGTTTGTTCGTTCACCTTGAAACGGCTCTCATTTGTCTATTTGCTATGTTTATGGTTGATGCTTGATTATCTTTTGTAGAAGGAATTGATTGGGTTGCTTACTTGGTTGTTCATACTTGTCAGAAATCTTGTTGGCAATGACAGAATTAAAGAAAGAAGAAAGAGACTGTTTTGATGAAGAATTCAGTGAGTTTTTCACTTTTTTATGGTTTTAGATTAGTAAAAAAAATTCCTTTTTTTTTCCGTAGTTTTCAAAGTTCAAGCTCCTTGACTTCAGCAACTGCAAGAACAGGATGCCTAATGACTAATGATCTAGTGCTGGACTGTGTTATATTTATTTATGACTTACTAAATATGTTGAACTCTGACGTAAAATTTGGCCTATGAAAGGGAATTGAAGTTCTCCTTAAGAATAAAAATTATTTATGTGCAGACTGGAATTGAAGTTTTTAATTAGTATGGTTGAATTTTTTTTTCTGCAAAGTGTTGTTTAAATATCTAATTAATATGCTTATTTTGTCTCCTTCTGCTTTAGAGATGTGCTGTATAGTGAGGTCCCTATGCATCAACTTGAAAAAAGAATGTAGCAGCTGTAGAGTAGGTTTGGATTATTCAATTTTGTTTTGTTATGCATCATTGCATCATTCTTCTTGAAGGTTTAGGAATCTAGTTTTGAAGTAGTTTTTAAGTAATGAAATTGCATCTCTCATCTTTCCTGATCCCATTAATGAGGAAGTGTTTCTTCATTTCTTGATATAGGTTCGAAGATGTCAAAATTGCACCTCTCATTCTTATCGATCCTGTAAATGCAGAACCATTTCTTCATTTCTAGATGTAGATTAGAAGATGCTGAAATTGCATCTCTCATTTTTATTGATCCTGCCTACGAGGAAGGGTTTCTTCATTTCTTTATATAGGTTTGAAGATGTCAAATTTCATCCCCATTTAACAAATTCATGGGGATAAAAGGGAGATGATTTATGGATCAGAATTTTTAACACTCTGTGAATGTGAAAGGGTGCATGGAAATACATTAGTATGATTTTCAATACTTTAAGTTTGTGGGCCTTATCCATATATATATATATATATATATATATACACACACGCATATTCACGTCTTATTCTCTGCTTTAAATTTACAGGGAGAGGAAAAGGAATAAAAAGCTTTTTATTTGTTAACTTAAACCTCCCAAATTATGATGCTTGTTTCTTTGGTTATTTCATATTCGGTGAAACATTCTGTATATTTATGAATCCCAGTATTTCCTTCCCTACTGGGCAAACAATCTTTGATACTAAAACAAAAGTTTGCTTGGTTTCCCTCAAATTGACATTGAATACTTATTGTCGTCAGCGTGCTGAATCTACAACTTACATTCTAACCCCGATTCTGCCATTAGATCTTGCTGAGCTTGTTTCATTATTTTGCAGATCATAAAGTCACAGGTGGAAACAATCTGGATAGCCTGAGGTGAAGGATCATGGTGAGGTTGGTTTTTCTCTCATCTGTTTCCATGCAGCATTTAGCGTATCAAAGAGAATCCAAGGTTTCTTAGATTACTGCTATTACAACCAAGATGAAAATGCTAAATTCTGACTGTTTGGAATTTCCATTTTAGTTTGAAACAATCCTGCCAGGCTTGAGTGCTTTGATTGCCCCAGTCCCCTCAAAGAGACAGAAACTGTTCAAGTAAATTGTCCATCAATGCAAGCATCCCAGCAACACAGAAGCTCAGTCATGGCCGGCAGATTGTACCATCAAATAAAGCAAGAAGTCGAGCCCGAGCCCTACTGCTTCCCTCAACTCCCACCTATTGATCACTCTCTCTACTATAGTGATAGCAGCCACGGATCCCACTTCTCTGTTAAGAATTCTATTGAACATTATTGTACTTTGGAGTCATCTTCTGCAAATGGCTGTAATACTGTCTATAACTCTTCATCAACTGTCAGTTTCTCACCAAATGGAAGCCCAATGTCACAGCAAGAATCTCAGTCATATCCGTCCGACTTGCATCACTCTCCTGACAATACCTACGGCTCTCCTATTAGTGGTTCCTGCATAACTGATGATGTAAGTGATTTGAGGGATAAGCTCAGAGAGCTGGAAACTGTGATGTTGGGGCCTGATTCTGATTTTATTGACAGCACAACCTCACCAGAGATGGGCAGCTGGAGACTCATAATGGATGCAATCTCCAGAGGGGACTTAAAACAGGTCCTTGTCTCATGTGCAAAAGCCATGTCAGATAATGATCTCCTGATGGCACAGTGGCTAATGGATGAATTACGTCAAATGGTGTCGGTTTCTGGTGAGCCAATCCAGAGGTTGGGAGCATACATGTTGGAAGGGCTTGTGGCACGAGTAGCCTCCTCAGGGAGCTCAATCTATAAGGCTTTGCAATGCAAAGAACCGGCAAGTGCTGATCTATTATCTTACATGCACATTCTTTATGAGGTTTGCCCCTACTTCAAGTTTGGCTACATGTCTGCAAATGGAGCCATTGCGGAGGCCATGAAAGATGAAAATAGAGTTCATATTATCGATTTCCAAATAGCTCAGGGGAGTCAGTGGATCACTCTCATCCAAGCATTTGCAGCTAGGCCTGGTGGGCCACCCCGCATCCGCATAACCGGTATTGATGATTCCACATCTGCATATGCCCGTGGAGGAGGCCTAAGCATTGTGGGAAAGAGGCTTTCTAAGCTTGCCGAGTATTTTAAAGTGCCATTTGAGTTCCATGCCGCTGCCATGTCTGGTTGTGAGGTTCAGCAGGAACACCTTCAAGTTCGACCAGGAGAGGCTCTAGCTGTAAATTTTGCTTTCATGCTTCACCACATGCCTGATGAGAGTGTCAGCACCGAGAATCATCGTGACAGACTCTTGAGGCTAGTTAAGAGCCTGTCTCCAAAGGTTGTAACCCTTGTTGAGCAGGAATCCAACACAAATACTGCTCCATTCTTCCCAAGGTTCCTGGAGACGTTGAACTATTACACAGCCATGTTTGAATCAATTGACGTGACTCTTCCCCGGGAACATAAAGAGCGGATCAATGTTGAGCAGCAGTGCCTGGCTAGGGATGTTGTTAATATCATAGCTTGCGAGGGGCCCGAGAGAGTGGAACGACACGAGCTCTTGGGAAAGTGGAGGTCAAGGTTCAGAATGGCAGGGTTCACTCCTTATCCTTTAAGCTCCTTGGTTAATGCCACCATAAAAACACTGCTTGATAACTACTGCGATAAATATAGGCTCGAAGAGAGAGATGGGGCTCTATATCTTGGTTGGATGAATAGGGATTTGGTTGCTTCTTGTGCATGGAAGTGATTTTTTTTCTTTTTTTTGCAAAAAAACTCTTTAATATTGTACTCGCATACATGAGAACTGGGGATTTGAACTTACGACCTCCCAGTGACTTGGTACTACGTGGGGATTTGAACTCGCAAAAACACTTGCATGCAGGGAAGTGAAAATTATGGGTCAATTAGTGTTATTTTAGAAGCCTGGGCACTGAACCGTGGTACTACGTCCTCTTTCTCTTAAGCTGCCAAGAGAGCTTATTAGAGGAATTTTTTTTTAACTACGTACTTTCTTGTAAATCATAAGTTAGCCACCTTCTTTGCAGTCATCTTATTCCATTTTTTTTTAATGTTGCAAGCTGGAAGACCCAAACCAAAGTAGTGGGAATCCAAAGAATTCAAATGAATCAACCAAAAACTGTCCAATTGCCATAAAAGTAAAACTTTGTGCATGTAAGAAAATGCGGCCATAAAACCACTAATTTGTTCATAACCAATAAAAGGTGAAAAATGCTGGATGATATGCCCTCAATAAAAATTAGCAGTAAGCGCCTCTTTTATATCAGATCTTACCGTAAGATAAAATTACTACATCTCTAATCTTGAATTATTTTAACGGGTTAAATAATTTTAAACAAATGGTTTGTCAATGTGGATACACTCGAACCAACTGCTGCTTCCCAACTTCAGTGCCCCAAACAAGATCCATTTGAATGCACTGCTGCCATTTGTGACTATGATTTAAGAGTATCGCCCTTTGGACAGGTTCTGCTCTAGGCATTCGTCGCTCATCAAAAATACACTCAATACGGAGAGCGACATGGACCACCTTATTGATGCAAGCAGTACCATTTTCCAATTTCATTTCTAATTTGTCACTCGGTTGCCCATTTGATGTATTCTGAGAACTTGGTTTACCATGAAACAATCGTTCCATGGTCAACAGCATCGCCTTCTTTACTAGGATCGGACTTCTCACTCCATTGCTCATTTGACCTACTTTCAGGACACAATATAGTACCGCTTGCTTCTGACTTAGTTCTTGACTCACCATTCAATTGCTCACTTGATTTATTCGCCGCTTCAGAACTAGAATGTACAATCATGTCAAGGCAGGCGGTCTTACTTCTACCTTGGTGCCTGATTTGTCATTTATGAGCAGCTGAATGAACATTACTCCCGTCATTTTGTAACAGTCCTACTTGGAGGCAAATCATGGTCATGTTGTCCCTCATAAGTAGTTATAGCCAATTTTGCATCATGAGAAGCCCTTTCAACATGTTTCTTGACAGGGCACCCAGGGTTTGAGCACCTGTAATAACTCCTACATCACAAATAAGAAGAGTGAGTCGAATTAAGTCCAAAAGCTGCAGGATGGATATATCCATAAAGAAAGGAAAACTTTCTAAGATGAAAATCGTCGAGTATATGCATCAACTGCTATCTCTGCATAAGAGATAAGGAGACGTCTCCACTTATGATTGGAATACTCATCTCCATGGTAAATGAGCAGAGATTAAAATGCAAATTGGACAACTTTAGGTGTTTGAAATAAGCATAAACAAAAATAACTTGATATGTACCTTGGATTTGGATTGCCTTTAATTAATTTTTGCCCATATTTGCGCCAGCGGTACCCATCATTTACACTATCAACCTCACTCAGAGTCTTCATAGCCAAACCTGATTCACTGGCTAGCTTCTCCACCAGAGATGCATCAGCGTTGCTATTCTCTTTCTTCCTGTTTATAATTGCTGACAGTTAAACAAAGGCTAAGAGGATATACTTACTAACACACTAGAGAAATAAACTAAGGTACCTTCGTTTTGAGACGAGATGATCATCAGAACTGTCAGCAACATTCTGTATACTATTTGATTTTGAAGGTGCACCTTTCACATTTTCACCGCCAGCAACAGCTAAAGGTTCATAACCATCTCTTGGCTCAATCTGGCAAGCCATTTCGGTACGTGCATCAAATGACTTGTCTTCAAATATGAAAATCAGTTATAAATCAGCACTTTACACTTCTTTTTTTATTGGATAATTCAGCATTGTACACTTCATTAGATTTAGACCAGTCTCAAATGATTAAAATGTATACTTACCTTTGACAACAATTGGAGATGCATTATCTGGTCGTTTTTCAACAACAGAGACAACAAAATCAACAGCTAGTGGAAGGTTCAGTGGCTTTGGATGATCATGCTGACCAAAATAAACAATGTCAACCATTTTCCCGTCATGTGAACATTTCAATTGCTTTTTCACTTGGCAGTTTGGATGTGTACACCTGTAATAACTTCTAACGAATTCATTTCCTTTTACAAGTTTCTGCCCATATTTGCGCCAGTTATACCCATCCTCTAACTCTTTCTCATGTACTACAGGAATGCTCTTTTCCATACCAGGTAATGGAGAGGGAGTCAGCGATGTCTTCTTGGTTATCATAGAGGAAGCATTTCCTAGTTCCTCCGTTTGTGAAGTATGGACCACAGTATCAGGAAGTGGATCTTTCTCTGACTTAATTGAGGGGGTTTGTCCTCCTTGATCAGATTGTGATGTGGGAATTTTACCTTTGACAACAACTGTAGATGCATTATCTGGTCGCTCTTCAACAACAGAACCAACAGCTAGTGGAAGGTTCAGTGGCCTTGGATGATCATGCTGACCAACGTAAAGGGTGTCGACGATTTTCCCGTCATGTGAACGTTTCAATTGCTTTTTCACTTGGCAGTTTGGATGTGTACACTTGTAATAACTTCGAACAAATTCATTTCCTTTAACGAGTTTCTGCCCATATTTACACCAGTTATAACCGTCCTCTAACACACTCTCACCTACTACAGAACTGCTCCCTTCCATACCAGGCAGCGGAGAGGAAGTCAGTGGTGTCTTCTTGGTTGACATAGAGGAAGCATTTCCTAGTTGCTCTGATTGTGAAGTATGGACCCGAGTATAAGGAAGTGAATCTTTATCTGATTTAACTGAGGGAGTTTGTCCTCCCTTATCAGATTGTAATGTGGGAATTTTACATTTGACAACAACTGGAGATGCATTATCTGGTCGCTCTTCAACAACAGAACCAACAGCTAGTGGAAGGTTCAGTGGCTTTGGATGATCATGCTGACCAACATAAATGGTGTCAACCATTTTCCCATCATGTGAACTTTTCAATTGCTTTTTCACTTGGCATTTTGGATGTGTACACTTGTAATAACTTCGGACAAATTCATTTCCTTTAACGAGTTTCTGCCCATATTTACGCCAGTTATACCCATCCTCTGACTCTTTATCACCCACTACAAGACTGCTCCCTTCCATACCAGGCAGTGCAGAGGGAGTCAGTGATGTCTTCTTGGTTAACATAGAGGAAGCATTTCCTAGTTGCTCCGATTGTGAAGTATGGAACCCGGTATCAGGAAGCGGATCTTTCTCTGATTTAATTGAGGCGTTTTTTCCTCCTTGATCAGATTGTGATGTGGGAATTTTACCTTTGACAACAATTGGAGATGCGTTATCTGGTCGCTGCTCAAGAACAGAACCAACAGCTAGTGGAAGGTTCAGTGGCTTTGGATGATCATGCTGACCAACATAAATGGTGTCGACCACTTTCCCGTCATGTGAACGTTTCAATTGCTTTTTCACTTGGCATTTTGGATGTGTACACTTATAATAACTTCGAACAAATTCATTTCCTTTAACAAGTTTCTGCCCATATTTACGCCAGTTATACCCATCCTTTGACTCTTTCTCACCTACTACAGGACTGCTCCCTTCAATACCAGGCAGTGGAGAGGGAGTAAGTAATGTCTTCTTGGTTAACGTAGAGGAAGCATTTCCTAGTTGCTCTGATTGTGAAGTATGGACCCCAATATCCAGAAGTGGATCTTTCTCTGACTTAATTGAGGGGGTTTGTCCTCTTTGATCAGATTGTGATGTGGGAAATTTACCTTTGACAACAATTGGAGATGCATTATCAGGTTGCCCTTCAACAACAGAACCAACAGCTAGTGGAAGGTTCAGTGGCTTTGGATGATCATGCTGACCAACATAAATGGTGTCGACCACTTTCCCGTCATGTGAACGTTTCAATTGCTTTTTCACTTGGCATTTTGGATTCGTACACTTGTAATAACTTCGAACAAATTCATTTCCTTTAACAAGTTTCTGTCCATATTTACGCCAGTTATACCCATCCTCTGACTCTTTCTCACCTACTACAGGACTGCTCGCTTCCATACCAGGCAATGGAGAGGGAGTCAGTGATGTCTTCTTGGTTAACACAGAGGAAGCATGTCCTAGTTGCTCCGATTGTGAAGTATGGACCCCGGTATCAGGAAGTGGATCTTTCTCTGATTTAATTGAGGGGGTTTGTCCTCCTTGATAATATTGTAACGTGGGAATTTTACCTTTGACAACAATTGGAGATGCATTATCTGGTCGCTCTTCAACAACAGAACCAACAGTTACCGGAAGGTTCAGTGGCTTTGGATGATCATGCTGACCAACATAAATGGTGTCGACCACTTTCCCGTCATGTGAACGTTTCAATTGCTTTTTCACTTGGCAGTTTGGATTTGTACACTTGTAATAACTTCGAACAAATTCATTTCCTTTAACAAGCTTCTGCCCATATTTACGCCAGTTATACCCATCCTCTAAGTCTTTCTCACCTACTACAGGACTGCTCCCTTCCATACCAGGCAGTGGAGACGGAGTCAGTGATGTCTTCTTAGTTAACACAGAGGAAACATTTCCTAGTTGCTCTGATTGTGAAGTATGGACCCCGGTATCAGGAAGTGGATCTTTCTCTGATTTAATTGAGGGGGTTCGTCCTCCTTGATCAGATTGTGACATAGGAATTTTACCTTTGGCAACAATTGGAGATGCATTATCTGGTCGCTCTTCAACAACAGAACCAACAGCTGGTGAAAGGTTCAGTGGCTTTGGATGATCATGCTGACCAACATAAATAGTGTCGACCATTTTCCCATCATGTGAATGTTTCAATTGCTTTTTCACTTGGCAGTTTGGATGTGTACATTTGTAATAACTTCGAACAAATTCATTTCCTTTAACAAGTTT
>JBBYHM010000006.1:6438625-6452387 GCA_038381775.1 Adansonia rubrostipa
CATCAAAGCTTAAAAAAATATATATATTTCTTAATGTATCAGAACAAAAAGAATATAGAGACTTAATTAGGACTATTATTCAAACAACAAAACAACATTTAATACATTTATATATTTTTGGAATTTATAAAGTAAGAACAGTGTTTATACTTTTTTTAATAACCAAAAAAATCAACAAAAATAAAAAACTAAGTCCCTAATCTAATTTACTTCGTTTTTAATTACATGTGTTTATGGGTCTGACTGAATTTACATATGTTATCAATATCATATATATTTACATGAACTTGTTTAGATCCAAAACACGGGTCTCAAAATTTGCTCCAACCTACTTTCTTATTAGACATATTTTTTAATATTTAGACTATAACATTATATATGTTTAATTTATATATATAAATAAAAATAATACATGATTAAATCGAAAATAAGTTAAGTTGAGTTTGGATCTTGAATACTAAAATTAAAATTAATTTTATTTTTAAAGGATACTTTATTTGTTTATTTAAACTTATTTTTTAATATCAAATATATATTCGGGTTAGGATTGATAAGTGGACCTCGAACAAGTGTACTTTAATATAGAATGTATGAAATTTAGATTTAAATTTGTTAACTTGAAAAATAAAATGTAAGAAATTTTAACCTAAATATTAACTTGAAAAATGTGGAAGTACTAATTTGGTAAGAAAAATAGTAAACATGCCGGGATTCAGGAAGGATTCAGAGACCAAAAACGGAATCAAATACACAACTCAACGGTCCCCACCGTATCATCATTGAGTCATATTCAGTCCGTTGATGAATCAAGACGATGACGATGATGATGAAAATCGAACGGTGTGAGTGATTCAGCGTGATTTTTGAAACTCTCATGCATGCAATGGAAACAAAGCAGAAAGACGCGTGAAGATGCGGCGTGGAGTAAAATTATCGCCAGTAAGTATAAAAGGAGGAGGACAAGCCAAATCTCCTCGCACCAAATTTATCAGATCAAAAAAACCGAAAAAAAAAAAAAACAGATTTTTTTTACTCTAATAATAATAAAAAAAGAAAACCTTTTTCAGTTTTTACCTTTCAGAAAAATTTCATTACAAAATTCGTAAAATATAAAAAGAAAATAAAAATTAAAGGAAAAAAGAAGGGAAGAAAATCAAGCTCTCTCTCTCTCTCTCTCTCTATATATATATATATATATATATATATTCTTCATTGCAGGCTTTGTGAAGCTGCCATTTTTCTCTTGCTATAAACATCTCCTTGTTTTTTTCCTCTCTATCTAAACGAAGTTTTATTTTTTTTTTCTATTTTTATTTGTTGTATTTGTTGAATATAAAGTTGTATAAATATTTGTGTTAACTAAATTTGCATTTTGGGTTGCAAAGAAAAATATATAAAAAAAAAGGGATTGAGATTTTTGTAAGAAAGGACACGATTGACACGAGGAAATATTTTAATTTTTGAAGGGGCCAAGGAAGATAGAAGAGAACAAAGAGGATGAAATTAAGCTCCTCTGTTCTTATTCTTATTGTGCCTTCTTTCAGATCTTAGATTTTTTCAAGATTTGGCACTTGGGTTTCCTTTGATTGGTGGGTTTCTATTTTTCTTTGACGAATCTGGATTTGGGTTTTCGATTTTTCGCTTAAATTTCCGATAAAACTTTTACAGCTATATCAAGTTTCTGATTGATCATCTATATGGGGTTTTTTTTTTTTTTTTGCCTTTTCATTTCTGGATTCCAGGTGAAGTTAAATTCTGTGTTGGTCGGTTGATTGATCGTGGAAGGATCTGTTCGTTTCTAAATTTTGAATCAGAGAGGAAATTTTTCATTCTGTATCGAATTACACTTTTGTTGTTAAAATAAAAGGTATTGAATTGTAGCTGCATTATTGTGATTGGATTGCTATAGTCAATAAAATACACAATTTTGATTTGATTATTTGAGAAGGAGTACTATGCTATTGGTTTCTGTTGTTGCAATAAAATTTTTACGTCTTGCATTGGATCCAGTAATGAATTTGGCCTTTTAAGTTGAAGTTGGTATTTGATTTGCATTTGCGGATAGTTTGGGCGTTGTAATGACGGAACTAGTTTTTTCTGTAATGTAGGAAAAGATGTCTGATAATGGTAAGCTATTTATTGGTGGGATATCTTGGGACACCAATGAAGAGCGCCTCAAGGAGTATTTCAGTAGTTTCGGCGAAGTGGTAGAGGCAGTGATCATGAAGGATCGGACCACAGGGCGTGCCCGTGGTTTTGGTTTCATTGTATTCTCAGACCCAGCTGTTGCTGAGAGAGTCATCAAGGAGAAACACAATATTGATGGCAGGATGGTAAGTTGTTGATCGTTAAGCACTTCTTTTTAGATTAATGTTGTGCAATGTACTATTCATTGATGCTATTAGCTTATTGAAGCAAGAGGTGTAAATTCAATACCTTATCGGAGTTATGAACCCGATATTGTAATTGCAGGAATTCGTATATTTCTGGTTCTGAGTTCAACTAAATTTCAAAATTGAGACAAGAGTAATTGTGCTTCCTCTTTTTTATCCTTTTCTTTGCAATTGATATCATTTATGTTTGTAATTCTCTTAATTTAGTCGATACTTATATTGAGCTGAAAGATTTTGTGCTGTTTAAGATTTATTTTCATCATTGAGTTACCTATGCTTAGGTGGAGGCAAAAAAGGCAGTTCCTAGAGATGACCAGAACATAATGAGTAGAAGCACTAGTAGCATCCATGGTTCACCTGGTCCAGGTCGCACAAGAAAGATTTTCGTAGGCGGTTTAGCATCTACAGTCACAGAGAGTGACTTTAAGAAGTATTTTGATCAGTTTGGGAATATAACAGATGTTGTAGTGATGTATGATCACAACACCCAAAGGCCGAGGGGTTTCGGATTCATCACTTATGATTCAGAAGAGGCAGTGGACAAAGCATTGCTAAAAAATTTCCATGAATTGAATGGTAAAATGGTTGAGGTTAAACGAGCAGTTCCCAAAGAGTTATCTCCTGGTCCCAGTTACAGCCCCCTTGTTGGATATAATTTTGGTCTGAATAGGGTCAACAGCTTTCTTAATGGCTACACTCAGGGATATACTCCAAGCAGTGCTGGTAGCTATGGACTTAGGATGGATGGTAGATTCAGTCCAGTAACTGGTGGTCGTAGTGGCTTTCCTCCTTTTGGTTCTGGTTATGCAATGGGCATGAACTTTGAGCCAGGGTTGAACCCAAGTTTTGGAAATAGTGCAAATTTTAGCAATGATATGAACTATGGACGGGGATTGAGCCCTTACTATATTGGTAATACAAATAGATTTGGTAGTCCTACTGGGTATGACAGGACTGGTGGAGGTAATACTTCCTTTTTCACCTCAATGACCCGGAATATTTGGGGAAATGGGGGGCTCAATTATAACACAAATGCTGCTAGTTCCAGTGCATATATGGGATCTGGAAGTGGGAATATAGGAGGAAGTTCTTTTGGAGGTAGTGGAATTAATTGGGGTTCTTCTGCAATTTCCAGCCAAGATGAAGGGAATAATGTTTCTAGCAATAGAGTGAATTTCGGTTATGGAAGTGGTGATAACAGCCTTGTGTTGGGGACAGCAGCATATGGGAGAAACAGTGGGACCAATGTGGCATCAACATCATTATTTGCAGCATCAAATGGTGATGGAGCCTTTGCAGACCTTTATGGTGGTGCTTCAGTTTATGGGGATACCACTTGGCGATCATCAACATCTGAGCGAGATGCTTCTGGTTCTTTTGGCTATGCACTTGGTAGTGCCACTACTGACGTTCCGGGTAAAGGTTCTCCTGATTATGTTGGTGGTTATAGCGTTAATAAGAGACAAGCAAATAGAGGTAAGATTTTTTCTTAGCATCCTAAGATCACTCTGTAAATGATTTTCAGCTTGAGGAAATTTTCTGTTAAATGTTTTAAAGAATCAGTTTTGATGTTCATAGGAGTTTAGTAGCACAATCTTTTTAAGTGTTGTGTAAGCATAAGGGTAAAACCCTTTAAAAAATGAGGTCTCTGCTTGCTATTTTTTGGGTTAGGTATTAAAGATGGCAGCACATTCCTCTTAGTAATATGATTTTTCATTTCCTTATAGCTGCATGACGTGCTTGCTTGTTTTAGAAGAACTATGTTTGTCAAGATTGATAGACAACTTTTGGACAAAATGGCCATATGATTCATTTATTTATATGTAATGTGTATATCGTTTACATTTGACAGTTTCTGTAACATTTATGAAATTGGTTATATAATTTGTTAGCATATGATAAATCTTTGAATCTTCAAAGAGGGGAGAAAAGAAAAAGAGATAATGGTGTGTCTGTTGAGTCATTAATGCTACTAAAAATTTAAGGAATGAAATTAATATTGAAACTGTTGTATTAATATAATTGTTGACTTGTACAAAGATATTTATCGAAGAGTAACAATAGCACTGACACACTCAAACATTTTCACATATCTTATCTTTTGGAAGTTCTGTTGTTAGCATGTTCATCCTCATACAAGTTGAATTGGTTATTTTTGGCTGCTAATGACCTAGTGTTTCCCATGTCTAAGCCCCAGTTGGAAGGGTTTTGAATGCACTAATTTTCTCCAGAATTAGTAGCATTTTAGCTTTATATTTGTTGTATTTATGTTAGAATTTATAGGTAGTAAGCTATAAATACTTAATATTATAATTTTCTGAGGAGTTCTTGTTGATGGATTGATGAGATATTCAGTTGTTGGAATTACATTCTCTCTTTCTAGTCATTCGTCCCTCTGATTCTGTTTCACTCCTCTTTGTGCTTTTCTTTTTTTTTTTTTTTTTCTAAATTTCCCCCTTCTCTTCAGTTTTCTATTGTTCCTTCTAACGTGTGCCACATCATTCATCATCTTTTCAGCAGCTTAATGGTTGTCTTACGTTTTTTTATCTTTTATGCCTGGCATTGCTTGAATTGTGATCAATCATTAATTCCTTGATACCTCTTCAGTCTTTTTAAGGTCTGAAGCACAGTCCTGATTTACAAACCACTTCACTAGACACATCAGGTTGACCACTGCTTGAGTATATTAAGTTCTGATATATTGCAAGTGGAAGCTCCATGCTAGTTGCACTTTGTTATTTGATTTATAAACCCATGTGAGTCTTGTATTGATGCAAATATGTTGTTTCAGTCACAACTCCTAAGACCTTTGACATGCCACAAAGCTATTGTGCATGTCTTAATTTATGATTTTGGACAGACATTCCATACTGATTGCATGCTATGAACTTTAAAATAGTAAAACACTTGCTGAGGTTTTGCCTAAGCATCTTGAAAGAAATATGTAACATTCTTATCAGTCGATACAGACAAACACGCATATTTTGTGATTCCTTGATAACTGATTGCAAGAGATTTATGTTTTTGTTAGTCATTTTTTGTGGCATCTACAAATCTTATCTTCAACGTTACCCTAACATGATTGTCTTGGAACATTACTTTTCACCTCTAAACTTTTCCCGTGCTTCTAAGTACTATCTTATGCAAGTTTTATGTTGACGTTTTCTTCTGGTGACGGATACAAAGTCTTGGGTTATTTTTTATGGAGATAATTAGGTGTGTCTTATAAGGACATATTTCTTCTGTCCCAGCCTTCTATAGTTTGGCTTTTACTCTTTTGATTTTTGATTTTTTTGCTCTGTTTTTGGGCTAGGAAATTGAAATAACTGCTTTTGCTCTCTTCTCTTGTATGTTCCCCTTAAACTTAATTCGTCCTTTAATGTTAAGTAGGTTTGATGGTCTAATGCCTACTCTACAATTTTTCCCATGATTGTGGTGTTATCAAGTTTCTAAGCACGAAATTCAGTGCTTAGAGAAGAAGGATGTCAGAAATTGAATGGCAAATACAAATGAGTTGAATTTGGGCCTTTGCACTGGTGTGGCTTAGCATTGTATTTCCGTTATGACATAGATCATGAACTTCAACTCTGTTTCTCTTGATATTGACAGAGGGGTATCACTCTGTTTTCTTGACTTGTCACCAGTTTCTGGTCTTTTTTTTTTTTTTCAAAGAATGTGAGACCCAATGTTTGCTTATGCGACTCTTTTGTCAATCCTCACTTTCTCCTTTATTTAATTTAAGGTAATCAAAGCCGGAGAGTTACCCATATGGGAGCCTAGTGCATTATTTTTGTTGTCAAAGAGCATTTGTTGGTATCCAACCATTGTATAACATGCAGCCGTACAAAAATACCTATAATCTCTCTCTCTCTCTCTCTCTCTCTCTCTCTCTCTATATATATATATATATATATATAGTTTGCACAGTGCTATCGCTAATTAATGCCTCAGCATAGCACATAGATGTGCCTAGGTTGCCCCTAATGATACTAGCATGCAAGTGTTGCTTTTCAAAATGTAGAAGGTGAATAAGAGGGATGTCCTAGTCAAGTGTCTTTGTCATTTCTTCAAGTTGTATTTGTTTATAAACCATTCTTTTTAAGTAATGAAGGAGAATACATTTTGTTTATGCAATTATTTTACTGGAATATAAAAAGTGTTACTTTGTCAATGTGCTCTATTAGAAAAGAGAGATTTCCTGTCAAATTTAGGATAAGGGTTGCATAGAGTAAGATTATCCATTGCCACTAGTCTTTGAGAAGTATTAACCTTTGGATAGACTTGGGTTCACAAGCAATTAATATTACATTGTTACTTATTTAAGAAAAACCTAAATATATTATAACTTGTTACTAAAAATCAGCATTTGTCCCTAGCACTTTGAAGGTGCCTTGTGTTGCTGAGAAAACTGCTATCTGCATAAATGTCGCAGAGCATCCAAAAGACGCAAGGGAGCCACTAGAAAAACATTAAGCCAATTATTATTATTATCCTTATATATTTAGCCTATATCTGAATATAGTGCATTGCAACTTGCATTTGCACTTTGGCTCATATTGTGGCGGATTGGGTGACGTTGCTTTTATTTTCAAATCTCAATGATGAAATTTATATTAACAAAAGTAGAATGAAAAAATGGTTGGGTTATCAGTTGATATAGGACACCAATGCATATTTGCTAGTCCTTTAATTTACTTTGCATGAAAACATAAATGGACTATAAATAATGAGTAGAAGTAGATTTAAATTTGAGTTGACCATTAAATATATGGTATTCTTGCCATCTAGAAGTGTTTTGGTGTTCCTTAGACCGGGGAAAAAGAGAAGCCAAAATGTAAACCTACTTGCACATAGTTGGAGTGTTCGAAAATTTAACTTTTGGCTTTCTGTTACAATAGGGGGTTTATGGATTCGAAGGATTTAAATCCTATCATCCAATCCACTGATTGGATTCAAAAGAAGGAAAAAGAAAAGAAAGGAAAAAGCTACAGCAACATCATTTGACATTTGGCTTTGAAAAGAGAGGGGAAAGATATTCTTTCATGGTCATTTATGGAAGAAACTACTCAAGAATCTTATACAGGAAGTGAATCAAGTAGTTTAGTGTCCAAGTGGCCTGTTAAACAGTCATGGTTGGCAATTCTAAAGTTCTTTTAGAATTGGATTTCCTTTGATAAGCAAAAATTCTTTTAAGAATGCTGAAAGGATCCCATGGCCTGAGCCAAGCATGGTATCAGAGCATATGATAGAAAGAATTCTACAAGAATCTGCTAGTTGGCTAAGGAAAAAGGTCATAGGCTCAAAGTCTATATTATTGATTTATCATGTGCAGAGTTTCATGATTCCTCTTTTCCCCCTTACTGTCATAGATTTGATTGCCTGCTGATGCAATAAATTAGTTGATTGTCTTCTGACTTGTATCATAAATTAGTTGATTTATCATATGCTTTCACCAACTGGCAACTGTTGTTAGTTTCATTATACTTTTAAGTTTTAGATCTCTGATGCCTCTGTAATTGCTCTAATACTATATCTTGTTCCTGTGAATAAACAGATGCTCTTTTATTTATTTATTTATTTATTTTTTTGGCAAAACATGCTTTTTGATGTACATTCTAAACTTTGTTATTAATTCAGTATTATTGAGTTAGTTTCTTTACACTTACATATTTTGATTTTCTATTGGTTCAGGAATTGCTACCTAGGAGATTATTTTGGTTATCACAATACTGTAGGTGAAGATAATCTTGTGAAGCAGGTGATCTGTGACTTCTGCACATTTCCCTCGTTAATATGTTTCAGTTAAAAGAAAGTTGGTTATCTAGAGCTAACTGGAGTGCCTGTTTTGAAGAACTAAATTTAGAGTTAGAGATCAAAAGGGATTTTGTGTTAAGGCTTGAGGTTCGAGTTAGGGTTTCTTTTTTTGGGTATTTGATTGAGATGTAAAATCAGATTGCGGGATATGTAGACAGAAATGTGTCATGCATCTCATGTAAGGCGACTGATACATAATGATATAGACTATTTTTTTCCTCCCTAGGTTTTATGTCCTGTAATGGCTAAGGCTAAGTTGTGGGTTCTTTGTCAGGTATGATTTTTTTTTCTCTTCTTGTCTTACATTATTTGGGGTTTGTCTTTCAGTCAGATTGTAACTGAGGTTCTCGTTGATTTACTAGTGTGAAAACATTAAAAGGAGGGGACTCCCCATCTAGGGTCCCTCTGAATAAGTTACTTTACATATTCTGATTCTTTCTCCATTGAAAGTTTCTTTCTGAAATATACTGAAATGGATGAATTTGAGCTGATATTTTTTTTTGGCTTGCAATATTCATATTTCTGAATCTGCTGGCTGCTGCATTCATTTGCTATGTTTCTGAATCTGATTGAAGTTGAAGGGAAAAAGAACCCAAAACAAAAGGGTGTGGAACTTCACCTTTCTGGGCTTTTCATCTCTCTAAAAAGTAGCTTTGATCAATTAGTTTGAACTATTTTCATAGGCTGCAAATTGTTAAAATTTAAATCCGATAAGGCTAAACGTTGGGAATCCATAATTGATGGGGGAAAGAAAAGCAATGGGGCGAGCATTAGGCTGACAATCTTTGTCTTTGAAAGAGCCTTGCCCATTTATAGCATCATGTACGAAACTTCTTATTGATAATAAAGAGAAAACATAGAACAAAAATTGTACCTGTGAACGTTGCTAAGCAACATGTCTTATTAAGCAAATAGCCTGCTGTGGCAACCCCCGTTGGTTGTAATAAGCCCCAGGGGATGGCGTTGATGATTCCATGAACAAGATTTGAGTATGTTAATGTTTCTGTACCGTGTAGCTTCTGATCCAGACAGGACATCAAATTTAGCAATGGAGGAAAGGTCGTTAGAAGTCGGATGGATGATTTTGGGGAGTAGACTTGGACGGAGTCCTATATTCCATACATGGCAAAATTTGGTCCGTGTTTGGTACAAGTTTTACGTGGCATAAGTTTGAACTTTGGCACCATTGTGTATAGTAGCCATATTGCCACGATATAAGGTAGCTGATGAAGAAATCAAATGCATATCCAGGGGGGGAGAGAGGGGCGGGGGATTTTTGGAGCTTAACAGTTGGGTCTAAAATGAAAGGTGGCAGTACTAATTGACTCAAAGTAGGGTCAGAAAAGGCGACAAAGGCGCGTGTACCGGTGATTTCCAGGGATGTAGGATTAATTCCCCATCCCACCGGAAGGAGAACTGAAAGTGCCAAAGAAGCAAAGGTCTAATGTGGCGTTTTGGGGATGGAATGTCCAAGCAATTGAGGCTTTAGAAAGTTGTGAGAGTGCTTAGCTTTGAAGTTAAGACTATAATAGCTTTTGGGTTTTTGACAGATCACTAAAAAGAAATTCCCATGCATTCTTCCTTTTCATTAAACCATAAAACCTCTTTTTTTTTTTGGATTGAAAAATGATATTTTTGAGTCACTCCTTTCATTTCTTAAATTATAGCAATAGTTTTTGCTAGAACCTTAACTTGAAAACAGTTGATCAACGGAGAATTTAACTTCTTCATTTCAAGATATTTCAGTTGGAAGAGGTTTGGTTGAAAATGATCGGGATTGTGCTTCGCTTGCCTTTGAAGCTAAGCTATAAAAACTAAAATGTGAGATTTTCAGAGTTATAAAAATTTTGAATAATTGTGTAATGTTCAATGGAGGAAATGTAATAAGAAAGAATTGCAATGGATTAATCCATTGGACATTGCTGCTTAGAATTACAAGTTACACCACTCGGGCAACTAGCAGTGAATAAATTTTCAGTTAAAACCTAAAACGACAGCATGGTGCAATCAACGTCTGGAAAGCCTAAAGAGTAATGCTACATGGCTCGTTTTTTTTGTCTCGAATTTTATTTAGTTTATTGAGAAATCACCATTTTAGATAGTGTTTCATAAAATAGTGACTTTCTTTATGAAATTGTCATTTCAAACAACAACTTCCCTTCTTAGATAAGGCGAGATGGTGGGACGAACAGGTTATTAAGCATTTTTTAAACCTAAAATCCCCAAGCCGAAAGCAACCCAAACACAACTGTTATCTTGCTGTGGCTGTTCGGTTAAACTGACTCTGACTCTGACTTTGAGTTTGATGCTAAGCATCTATAGCTTAGTTGGGTTGTTTTCAATTGTTTGATCAAATTAATCAATTGGGTTTGTTTTATTTTTGCCCTTTGAGTTTGAGACTAAGATTTTCAAGCTTCTCGTCTTTTAACAGAGAAAACTTTGACAGCGTATTTGATTTGCTATAATAAAAATTCTATTACAGATATATTCAGTGTATTATAGTAACATGACTGTTTGGTTTGTAGCATAACTATTCTGGAAAATAGCTAATTATGTCTTATTCCGTGAAATCATTGAATAGTCATTTAGTGCCTCCCATTGAATGATTATTTCGACCTTAGATGGAATAAGAAATTACTTTTGGAGATTCGAATCTCCCTTGTTAAGGATTTAAATTATATGCTGTTTTATTTCACTAAACTAAACCATTGCATAAGCTATTCTATTTCATTGCTGCTCTATTTTATTCCAATAAACTAAATGTAACACAATTGATTTGGATAAAGAGTTGGTTGAGAGAAAATTTGTTCATAGGGATCGCCATTGTTGAAAGTAAACTAAATCTACAACCTTTTTCCTTTTTCTCTTCTTGATTGCTCAAATTTTTGTGAGCAATTTATCACTTTTAAAAAAAATTTTAAACTTCAAACTTCATTACCTATTTATTTATTTCTTAAATAAATATTGTTTTAATAATTTTTATTACTTGTTGGGCATGAATATTTACATGAATGATTTGGGTGGCTTTTAATTTGGTAGAGACTGAAATTATAATAGTTGAATTGAAAAGGTAATTGCATTTTTTTTGTTTTTATCTAGATATTATTTAGATGACCCTTAATTAGTGGTTTGAGACAATTTTGTTCGAGGATCTATGATTACTTCTTTTTAAAAGTGTATTTATACAGACTCAAACCTTAATTTTTTTCTGTTAACATAAATGTGTCTTACAACTAATGCCCTACCTATTGGGTAAGATACTTGCTTTTCACTCCTTTACAATACATATATCTAATTGTAAAGTAAAAGTTCTTGCCTTGCCCCATCTATCTTCATACTTGTCTGTCCATTTAGAATCATCAACATGAAATTTCTTGCACTTGATTTCTATTCTTTAAAAAAATTCGTTAGTTCTTTTTTCTTTGCTTTACTGTTTTTATTCTGATGATTTTTTTTATGCATTCGTATCGTGTGCTCAGAGACTTGACAGACGATTAGATAATCAACTGTTGTGAGGCAAAAAGATAAAGAAAATTGGTAGGTGTAACTGTAACCCTTTTAAATGTTTACATATATTTCGAACTATATTATTTACATTATTATATTTTTTTTAGATTATTTATGTTCGATATTTATATTTGAAAAATATTTAAATATGAATATATGACATGATCCTCCAAATATATTAAAAGAACTTTCATATAAACATTTGACCAATTTTGGTTGTTGTGAAATATTCACCTTAATTACGGTTGGTCCTTTTGATATTTGTAAAGGGTCCCAAGTCGTCCTATCTTAACAGCAAATAGAAGATAAGCTAATAGAGATTTGTGATGGATGAATTAAAGATTGAAAACATTATAGGTAACAAAAGAATGTTTTAGTCTAAAGGTGGCAATTCTCGAAAGGATACGTTGAAAATTCTTTTAGAACACAAAGGCTTTGGTATTTCAAATTGAGTGTATGTACACAAGTTCCGGTCACATTGTTGAAAATGTTTTTTTTTCCCTGGTGCTTTTGACGTTGTTTTTGATATGCTGTTTATAAATGCAATGCGATCGAAAAAGGGGTCCGATGATGGCCATTTAAATCCTCCCAGCTCAGTTTAGTAAGTAAAATGATGAAGTTACCATTCAGTTTTCATCGTGCAGCCCCAGCCCAAGCAAGGAGAAAAAGAAGAACCAGAGAACTTTTAAAAGAAAATTCTTGTTAAAAAAAAATGTAAAGTAGTTGGAAGAAGCTTATTCTTTTCACCTCAAAGTTGATGTTCAATATGTATCTAATGCGAGCTCACTGGCTAAACCATGGCAAATATTAGCCTCATCATGTTTCTTGACCAACCAAGATTGTAGTAGACAAGCCGACTATAAACGTCAATAATAGGTGTTCTTATATTTGTTCCCTGTTTAATTTTTCTGAGACTTTCGTTCGCCTTAGGGCATGATTGACAGGTAATATTGGAGAGCTGCCGGTCACAGATCCAATGCAAAAAGAGCCTTAACAGTTGTTTGGTAATGTGATTATTGCTTGAATCTAATAGTTAGTTATAGTGTAATGTGTAATAATGAGTTTTCAGAAACAACAAAATGGAAGTTTTTGAAATTGATGGTGATGATCAATTTCTACTGACGGAAGCAAATGGCAGATAGCATAAACATCAAGTGATTAATAACATAATTCGACGACTGATTTCAAACCTTGTAGTTGGAAATAAACTGGCGAAACAAATTTCTGGACAGGCATTCCGGGATTCTACAGACATTTGTTCTTCCTAAGTAGACAGAAAATTGAGCTGTCCCAGTGACAAAACATTCTGGCCTGACAGTGGATGAACCTGAGGAATGTTGTTTAAAACCGAACTTCCAGCTTGCCAGACGTGATTAAAAGTTGTCTGATCACCAATTGGCCCAAGGACAGCGAAGATGATCATCTCATCGCTAACATATTCTGCCGAGACATCGGAAACTGGAATGCTGAGCTCCCCAGGCTGCATTGAAGGGTCGTAACTTGTTATCGGTGTTGTGTAAGCAATCATGCTGCCATTAGAATTGCGAAAAGCAACAAGAGCTTGAGACCCGATCATGCCTTGTCCAGTCGGATTTACTGCCCACGCAATCCATCCCCTCGGAATCTGGGTAGCTCTGTACGCAATCTGGACCTTTCTAGTGAGTGGACTGTAGTTCCAATGCAGCGATGCTTGAAGAACTGGGAGATCAGTGCAGGACTGGAAGATTTCATTGCCTGGAAATGTGTAGTTTGAGCAAGTTTGAGCCGAGCAAATGAAGATCACAGATGTGAGAGTAGTGATCAGCGAGATCATCGTCGTGATTAAACCCATGAGATATGCTGAACATGAGGGGTTTGCTGATGGCTGTGATGAACAGTTGGGGCACATTACTGTTGGGTCGTATGTACATTTATGTAGTCTCAAAATAGACATGTTGAACGGCCGGGAGTGCGCACAATTTCATATTTGGGTAGATTTAATCTAAATCACTTTTTAATTAATAAAAAAATATTTTTATTTAAATTTAATTATAAAAAATACATAAAAA
>JBBYHM010000006.1:6464402-6479110 GCA_038381775.1 Adansonia rubrostipa
TAATTTTTAATGTATTTAAAATATTATTAAAGCATTATATTCTCGTACTCATATTCAAAAATATATTTAAAACTGAAGTTTTTATAAATACTTAAGAAAAAAAATGAACAATATAGTTTCAAATTCTTAGAAGAGCAAAATTTGTAACCAAAATAAGCTGATACTTTGGGGACCCAATGTAGCCAAAAAGGAAAAAAGCCAATAACTACTTCTAGTTTCATGCCGTCGGCTTAAGATTTCATCAAAGATTTCAACGTTTCCACTTTCTGAATGTTCATACTTACAAAGCCCTTCACAAGATGATGGAAAAAAACAGCAAATATATGAGTGGAAAAGTGCTCTTTCAAATTTATCTATTATCGCATTTACCATCATTAAGGGACATAGGTTGTTTATGGATAAATATAATAAAATTGAGCCATTACTCTAACTAAGATAATAAAATTTAAAACGAGATGAATTTAAATGTTAGCTCAATTAATATATGTAATTAGTTAATATTTAATAAATTCAGAGATTGAATTTTAGTATCCGTAATTTTTTTTTATTCTTGTATTATAATCTACTTTATATTAAAAAAAAAGAACGAGGTAGAAAGAACACAGAAGCAAATCTTATTCAGAATCTTCAAATATTGCGATAACTAGAAAATGAGAAATAATAGTAGCTATTTTAATTGTTTGTAATTTTGCAAATACATCCCTTACAATCCCCAATAAAATACTGAAATAAAATACACAATTTTGTAGGCATTGCATTATCTCGTTTCTAAGCGTCAATTTGCTACCAATCCAAATAAGTAGAAAGAAGTTAAACTTTCACTTTATAAATCACTTTCTATCATATCAAGCTTTTCTCTCTCTTCTTTTCTATCAATCCACATGCTATAAATCATGTTCCCCACCCCCCCTCCCAATTTTTAAATTGAGTTTGTAACTGTAATTTCTGTGTCAAACTCCTCTGGATTATCATCAATCATCAAGCACGAATAAAAAAAAAAAGACTAAAACTACAGCCTTTAAGATCAATAATCAGGGTTTAATTAATTACCAGCAGGTTGGTCTAAATAAATCCAAACCAGAAAAATTGCAATTAATGAATTTTTAATTCAACTAATAATAATAATAATAATAATGCATTAATAGGAACTTTTCAAACTATAAATTAAATGGTTACAATTATACTACTATTTATCATTTTGAAAAAAAAATATATTTGATATATTATTTTTATTGAATTTAAGAAAAAGGTAATAAATTATTATACTTTTTCCTTTTACATATATGCTACTTTCATTAGTATCATTATATACTGATTAAATTTTTTTAAATTAAATAATTTTTAATTAGTGCTAATAGATCAATATTAGCTGAATCCATTTTTAAATATTTTTTAGAAAAACTAAATAACCTTTAATTAATATCTATAAATCATTATTAGCTTAATCCATATATAAAACTAGTCAAACTCATTAAAAAAAAGGCTAAACATTTTTAATATATAAAGGATTTTAAAACAAAAAATTATTTACAATATAATTACATTTATTACTTAATTTTAATAATATATAAAATAATTTTTATAATACGAATTTAATATTTACTTTTTCTATACTAAATTTCTTTCGGTTTATCAAGTAAGTTTACTTTTAATTTTTTTTTTCTGATAAAAAAATTTAAAAAATTTATTTAAATGTGATTAGATAAGAGCGTTGTAGATATTATCCAATGAGAGCAAGAAAGCCCATGGTAAAACATAAACTGTTCCGTAGAGGATATTTAACTCCTTTCCTGCCAAAAACGGCACAATTCGCCAGCTTTTCCTTCCCTTCGTACACTGCACACACCTCTCACATTTTTTTGCATCGACTCTCACTCGGCCCTCCCAACATTTTCCCAGCTTTTCTCCCTTTCCAAACAAGATTTTGGGTTTTCATTTTTTTTTCCACTGAAAATTCAACTTCTCACTCCTTCTCTATCTCTCCTTAAGGCTTCTCACTTCAAACCCTCCTCACGTTACGTGTTTTTCTTTGGAGAATTTAAGGTTTTTTTTTTTTTGTTGTAACCCTCCCTCCTTTTCCTTTTTCTTAGGAGTTTCGTCTTTTCTTTATTGTTTATGTTTTTACGTATCATTGCTTTTGTTTGGTTGTTAAGAAAATAAAAGCAAAATGAGTAATGGGTTTTTAGGTTTAAGCTTCGTTTGGAACTCAAGAAAGCAGCTTTTCTTCGTATTTAATTTATAGGAAAAATACTAGTATTTATGTTAATTTAGTTCACATACTTTAATGGCGTATAAGGGAACAATATATGGGTTTCATTTATTTAAGTTTTTTCATTTGCATTATGTTAGCACTATTTTAAGACGATTAGTCTTTGAATTTGCTTTAGTTTCGTTTGGTTCTTAGTTATGTTATTTACTTATGACCAACAAAGTTGCATTTGGATAAAAAGGTTAACTACTTCTTTTAGGTAATGATATAGTATTTTTTTTCTGAAATAAGAAAACAGGCGATTTTGTTTCTATGAGATGAATTTCTGTTATTTTCACTATATTCTCATATTCAATCAAGCTAAACAACTACCAGTAGCAATAATGGTGCCGTAATGCTCAAGTTGCAGATACGTCGTATTTGTTTGTTTATTTAAATGTATTTTAATGATTTTAATGCAGTTTTCTTCTTCTTTTTTTTTTTTTTCAAGTAATGTCATCCTCTGATGAAGAAGGTGAGATTTTGCCGGAAATCCATGTCTCAGAATATGCTTTTGTTGATCAAAATGGTGCGCCGATTTCATTTGCTGTTTTGCCTGTCCAATGGAGCGAAAATGAGGTCACTGGCGACCTTAAAACCCAGGTTTTCTTACATGGGGATGCTGACAATGGTCTTCAGAAGATTTACAAGCAAGTTGTTGCATGGAAGTTCGAGCTATCTTGTGTGCTGCCTGAAATTTCGGTGCTCTCCAAGAACAAGAAATGGATGACACTCCAGAAGCCTAGGAAGAGTTTCGGAAGTACGATTAGGACAATCCTGATCACCATTCAGTGGATGCATTTCATGAAAAAGAACACAGAGGCATCAGCAAAAGCTGTATGGAACCACTTGAAAAAAGTCTTCAGGTTGCTTCTCTTCAAATGACTCTTTTGTTCTCTTTGTTGCGCAAAGTTTTAATTTTTTTTTTCATTAGTTAATTTTCACAAAGTGTGGTTTAAAATTGTATGCAATTTTGTTCCTATTACTTATTTTGTGTGTCATGCAGCTTATATGAGTTTGAGCCTTCTGAGCATGACCTTTGGTGTCACAAGCTGTTAATTGATGAAGCTGTGAAAAGGGATCAAGACTTAGCAAATTCTAAGGTTTGTGCTACCATGGGCTTCGCTCCGTGCATCACGTCATGACAATGATTTCCCGTTGGGTTTATATGCATAATAACATTAACAAGTGATTAGACTGTAAGCTAATCTGTTTAAATCCATATATGATCTGATACAAGTGCACATGGATGGGTATCCCATACTTATCTCTTGAGTCATCTATTAGGGGATATAGTTTAATATTAAATATGCTAGTTCTTGGACCTAAAGTTATGATTTTGATCAAAAAAGAAAGAAGCCGTTAGTTTCGAGTCGCAAAATCTCGTCAATTATATGATGCAGTTTTTCTCTCTCTGCTGTTTCTTTTTCTTTTACTAGATACTTGCCTTGAAAAGCTATAACTGCTGGAACACACATATTAATGTTTGCATAGTTCATCATGACCTAAAGAACTTCAGCTGTGTCGAAGATTAGAAGTTTCACTTTGTTAGAACATATAGATTTTGGAAATATAGTCAGTTGATGTTAGTTCTCTGAAATCTATTTTGGCTGAGCAAAGGAATTTATTTTTCTTTCCTGGTGAAATTGGCCATCTATAGAAGTGTAGTTCAACGTGCAATACCATTATTCAACGAAGAATTTTCGTATAAACAAGATCTAGGATTCAATTTAAGTTGGAATGGTAAAGCTAGTTTTCTTACCTCTTTGCTATTTCTTGTTAGATAATTCCTTTTTGTCAGGTTAAGCCACTATTACCTCCTAATCTTTGTTCACTTTCCAAATGACAATTGCAGACTACACTCTTAGAACTAGAACTTGTTAGCTATTCTCAAATCATCTTTTTCTTAATCAATTTAGCAAGTTACTTCTAGCATTTTTGTATTCTGTTAATCGTATTAGAGGTCTGCCTGTATCTGCAGCCTCTACAAGCACAAATACCATGCATGCCAACTTGCGCAATAGTTTGTCCGAGTTACATGCTTTAATGAGTATGCATATGGGCAATCTGATATATGGAAACTGATAAACAAGTTATCTGGAACAGAATGTGCTTAACTCTGTGGAAATGCTTCAGAAAAATATAGCTTTTCAGCAGGTATGCGGACATTTTATTCTTAACTGTGGATTATTCCTATTGCATGCTTTTACCCTTTATTTTAAGTCTTCTATATTTCCTTTTCCTCATTGTACTGAAGAACTTGGCCATGACTTAACAGGATGTCCACATACTCAAGAAAAATAACTTTATAGTTGATGGAGATGTAGATGAAGATTGCAATGATGATGACGACATAGGTGAAGAAGTTGGTGGTGTAGGGAAGTTCATTTTTGATCCTGTCTGTGCAATTTGTGATAATGGCGGCCATGTTCTTTGGTATGCCTAACTTTTTGTTTCTGGAAATTTTTATCGACAACATTTTTTTTCCCTTTAACTGGCTTTTTTTCGGTGGTGTATGAACATATCATGCATAACTTTGATGTTACTTGAGAAACTAATAAAATTTTTTATTTCACTTGGAATATCGGATGACTTTCTAAAATGTATCTATACACTTCTTTTATAAGATTTTGGGGTGATAGCAGGATTTAAACCAACAGTTCAACTCTTTTGACATAAAATAGTGTTGAAAGCAAGGGTATATTAGAAAATTAGAAAGAAAGACTAGACTTTACTGTTTTTGATCACCGGCTTTGACAATGATAATTCATAGACAACCACATAATTTGGTTTTTCTATAAAGATGAGAAGTACAACTTGAGATTGACTTTTAAGACATGAAGATGCATGGTTTGTCTAAATCATGTGAATAGTTTATGAAATTATGGATTGAATTTTTTCCTTTTGGCTCAAAGACTAATGGACTTTTAATGAATCAGTCAAGATTTACTTTTTTTTCTTTAAAAAATTTCCTTTCATTGTAGTACTGTTTTTTTTTTTTTAATTGAGGAAATCCCTTTCATTTGCATTTTAATTGTGATAGAATATTAAAAGTCGCTTCTTGCAAACTAATAGATAATGGCTTCCAAGCGAAAAATGTTATTTTTGATCTATAGTTTGTCTTTCACTAGTGTTGTTAAGGTGTGCATCTTAGCACCAAACAACAAAAGTGCCTCTAACCATTTCGGGTGAGGCACATTTGATCAGTTGCATGTTTGATGCACCTAGGTGAGCTTTCTTGTAAGACAGTAGGCACAAAAATTGCTCGCGTGATTGAAGTTGTCTTTAATTTCTTTAATTTGTTTTCATTACCTGTACCCTTTTAATAGCAAAAAAAAAAAAAAACCAATATCGAACGCTCTACTTCTCAATGTTTGAGTATTCAACAAGAAACATGGGACATAGGGAAATCATGCATATTGACTGATAAAAGAAAAAGAATTTTTTGCTTGTTTTGTAGGATAAACTAGATCACTCTTTAGAATTTATTATCAGAAGCATATATCTTAAGCTTATTAGACACACATACATAGTGCACGTTATTTTACTCACACAAGCACTTTTTTGATGCCTTGCATCTCAAGCAATATATTGGTTCTGGCGCCTGGAGTGCATTTTGAGCCCTTGACAACATTGCATTCCCCCCATTTGGATGATCGCTTAAAAGCCTGAAACAATAAGAAAGACGCATTCCTGTCCGTGGAATATGTATATTGGTTGTTTAGATGGCTTCCATATTCGATGTGCCCATGTTGTCTGTGCACGAATTATGCTTTGAGCAATTTTTTCCTTTTTAAAAAAGGTATCATATTTTTTCTGTTATTAATGATCTTAGAAAAGGTTAATTTCCCTATGTTTCTATTTCTTGAGGTTCACATGTGAGTTCAGTTGTCCAATATTGGGTAGTTTTAGGATGTAAAAGAGATATATATATATATATATATATATATGCAAAACTTAAGAAACCATTAACTTAGGCTTGTGGATTCAAGTGTATTCAACATGTATGCATCGACCCTTTTGGCATGCTCCTACGATCTCAGGCTCTGGCTTCACTTCCTCGTATTTGCTTGCCTACATATTAATTTGTATATTTACTTTGGTTATTTTTGTTTGTTGTATTTGATACAGTTGTGAAGGAAGGTGCTTGAGGTCATTTCACCCAACAAAAGCTGACGGGATTGATTCTTTCTGTGAATCTCTTGGCTTTGTCAATGATGCTCAACTTGATGTATGACTATGATCATCGTTGTTTTCATAAATATACGTGATTTTTTGATTCATTTGCTCCAATTTCTAGTAACTTGTAGATTGTTGGCATGCTTTTATTCCTGTAGGCTATTCCATCCTTCTTGTGTAAAAATTGTCTATATAAGCAGCATCAGTGTTATGCTTGTGGTGAATTAGGCTCCTCTAACAATTCTTCTGGTCAAGAGGTAAGTTTCATTGAGCTTTGAGGAACCAAAAGGTTGTAGAACATTAAATTAAAAGTCCTGCACTTGGATCATCAAGGACCCTTTTGTTGTTTTCCACCATTGACTACTTAATATTTCATATGTTACAGTTAAAATATTGCATGTGTATTTTCTTGTCTCGTTAAATCATTTTATTGCCATCGATGCTGGCAATCATTTTAAAGTATATTTCAGATGTGTTGATAACTACAGTTTGATTTGGAATATCATCAATCAAAATTTTTTTTTTTGGGTTTTCTTTTTAAGGTTTTTCCTTGTGTTTCTGCAACTTGTGGGCATTTCTATCATCCAAAATGTGTGGCAAAATTGCTCCACGCTGACAATGAAGCTGAAGCAGAAAAACTTGGAGAGAAAATTGCTGCAGGGGACTCATTTACCTGTCCCACCCACAAATGCTTTGCTTGTAAGCGGAGTGAAGATGCAGAGATTCATGATTTGCAGTTTGCTGTATGCAGGCGTTGCCCTAAGGTGTACCACAGAAAATGTTTACCTAAGTACAGTCACTCTAATCCACTATTTTCAGTTTTCTAGAAACTATCTTCCAAGACTTGATGCCTAAGGAAAATTGACTTAATGTGATGCTTTTGCTTTGTTTTCAGGAATATTTGCTTTCAATATAATAGGTATAAAAATAGTCTACAAAGGGCATGGGAGGGTCTCTTGCCGTATAACCGGATTCTAATATACTGCATGTAAGTTTAATTTATTTTTAGTTTGCCTATTTGGATAAACTTGTTATTTAACTTATGCATTATTTATTAATGGCCGTATTGCTGCTAAATGTACTGACCAGGGACCATAAGATTGTTAGAGAGCTTGGAACTCCGAGCAGAGACCACTTGATATTTCCCGATCTTGAAGTCAAAGAAAAGAAACACAAAGAGGAGCTGCTATCTTATAGAGGAAAGAATTTGGCCTCAAAGGGAAGTGAGGTTTCTGAAGATTCTGCAACAAGCAGAAATCCTTTTAAGAAGCCAAAGCTGGTTCAAAAGGCCTATGGTGATATTCAAGCTGGAGCTTCTAGTAAAAGAACTGAGAAATCTTGTTCCATACAAGAATTTTCTCCTTTGAAGAAACCAAATACATGCCTCACTGCTAGAAAGTTCTTGAAGCAGGATGACAACGCTGACATCGATAGGTATCTTGCAAGAGAGAAAAACAAGCTAACCCAGAGAAAAGGTAACCTAAAAGTGAAGTTGCAATTCCATGCAACTATGTCCAAGCAGTCAAATGAAACTGGCTTTAAAACCAAGAATACAAATCAAAATATGCATGTGATGAAGCAAGTGGAAAGCACTAGGCCTTCAATTGATGTGGAAATGGAGAAAGGGTAATTTACTCACTTTTTTGTAATCTGAACCCTAGTAATCCTTTCACACAAAAAAGATTCAACTCTAAAGTACTTGTTCTTGTTGGTTTTGGATTCACATTTTTTTTATCAACAGAATTTTGGCTCTCATGAAAGATGCTGATTCTTCATTTAACGCTGAGGAATTCATGAAAAGTCAGTTGCAAATCTCCGCTGCAAATGCATGTAGCTTTAGGAGTAGAGTGGACAAGACCATTACATTGGGTAGAGTGGAAGCCTCAGTTAAGGTATATCTTACTTCTTGTTAAATGTGGTTGATAAAGTAGTCTGAAATAGCTAGATTCTTTTTCTTGAAATTTATGGAAATTTCTAACATTGTTTTAGGCTGTTAAAGCTGCCTTAGAGAAGTTAGAAGCAGGAGGTTCTCTTGAGGATGCAAAAACTGTTTGTGGTCCTGAGGTGCTCAAGCAGATATTCAAGTGGAAGGTTTTAAGCCATTTTCCGTTTAGGTGTAGCTATTTGTTTTTAGGGCTACACTTTCATACTAAACTTTGATGCTGGAAAATTCTGGGTGCATGTTTTCATTTGAGTATTTTGTAGGTGCTTGCTTCTTAACTGTAAAGAACTTCAATCTCAGCTTCAATTGGTCAATTTGAATACTCTTTTTCCATCTTGGCTTCTAGACTTTGTTCCTTTATCATGTGATGCATCCTTGGTCACCTGGCACAAAATACCATTTTCCAAGCAAAATGGTAAAGAGAAAAGCAGGCTGATGCCAAGAGCTGTGGGTTTTAGTATATCTGTATGATAACTAATTTCACATTTAATATAAACGAATAACGTGCTTACTCACATGCCTAAGTGGTTAGCTTAACATCCTTAGAATAATTTATAATCAGAACTTTCTGCAAGTCCTTGTGTCACTGGTTCTTTTATTATTGGTTTTATATGCCTTTCAAGTAACTTGTTTGCATAGACAGAAATTCTAACCACTTTTAGGGAGTGTCCTTATGGATATAAGCTGCTTATCTCTTTTTTGCCACGCTATATGATGTTAATAAGTTCAACTATAAGATGTATAAATATTGTGGGTAACGATGTATTAAACTCACCACAAAAAGATTGTTTGCCAAGTTAAATTCTTATCTGTTACATTCTATAGGAAAATCTTGCTGTCTATCTTGGACCTTTTCTCCACGGAATGCGGTATACTTCTTTTGGTCGCCATTTCACAAAAGTGGATAAGCTTAAAGAGGTATTAATGCTTATCTTTATACTTATTTCTAAGCAATTGAATTAGAGTTAGAGTTGACTTCTTTATAAGAACTTCACTTCTTGTTCAAACATCTGTTGCCTACTAAATTAGATTTCCATTCACTTTTAAACCACAGCCCAGAGGGAAAAACACACACACGTGAAAAAAAAAAAAACTGTGGACTTATAACTAAGCTTACCTGAAGACTTATATTTTACTGATGATTAAATGTGGTCTAAGTTGATAAAGTTCTTGGGGACTATTCCGAATAAAACATGATAGGGGAGCAAGTGTTTTTATTTTTTTTTCGCCCGTAATTTTCAAGTTAGCATGCTGCTTTAAAAGGCCATTTATACGTAAAGATGCAATAGAACATTTCTCTTGCAACTAGAAAGAGAAAAGTGAGAGAGTCCAACGGCATAGAGAATTAGTTTGCTATAAGGAATTAAAGATACTTCTCTGAGTTTTCACTTACATTTACCATGTAAATATATTGTGGTTTGGTTCTGTACTTGCTTCCTACATGAATATCTAGATGCTTGGTTGATATATGGATTGGAGCTAATAGGACTTGTTTGTTGTGCAGGTAGTTGATAGGCTCCATTGGTATTTGCAAGATGGTGACACTGTAAGACTATTCTTCTCCATTTTGCTTTGGCTCACTTTAAGAAGTTTTCACTCATTATTGCACATAATTTATGATCTAGTAAAAAAGCATTACATAATGGATGACTTTCTAGTGAAAAAGCGTTACATGAAGGGCTTATTTACGTTGTTGAAAGAAAATTCAACTGTGATCTTACATCTTGTATCTCATTTTTTTGATTGTACTTGATGTTTTCTTGTTAGTTTCAAAACTAGTTTAGATTGCAGGGCTTAAAGTTTTCAAAAGGTTTGGAATATTTATGCAGGGAGGCATTCTGTAGTTTGAGATTACTTGGAGACATTAATTTATACTGGAGTAAGTGATGTATAAGCATCATGCATCTAAATAAGTGAAATTGGGAATGCAACGACTTTGATTAGAAATCGACTTGCTTGTCTTCTGATTCACACTTGCTACTTTACTTGGAATTTGGCTACAAATCTAAAGAGGAAAGACCATAGTATTTAGTAAAAGATGCCAGTGACTTGAAATTTTAAAATGTTCTGATGACCCTGAATTATTCCTTTTGACATAGCCTTACTCTGGATATATTTGGTGGTCATAGAAATCGCTTCAGAAGCCTGATCCTGTTTCAGTTTTGTTGTTTCCCTCCCAAATTATGGATTGGATTTGATTCTTGCTAATTACCGGATTTGCTTTTTATATTAGTCATTATTTTATCAACATGGTCACCTTATTTACGTAATAAACACTACTTGAGCAGATAGTCGACTTCTGCTGTGGTTCGAACGACTTCAGTGTTATATTAAAAGAGAAACTAGAGAAAGTGGGGAAATCATGCTTATTTAAAAATTATGATCTTTTTCAGCCTAAGGTACTGTTAGTCTTTCTTGCATCTAAGCTCCTTTTGACTGATAATGCTTTTTGCTTTGTGTTGTTTGTTTACATGAATTTTGGAGGCCCTATCGCAACTTCAAGTTCATGATGAATTGTTTCCATCTAACATTGTTGTCCCTATCCTATAAAAATATTTCATACTGCATAAAAATGTTAAAATCTTTTTGTCCTTCATGCGGATGAATATCATTTAATCCACAAACTAAGTTTTGAAATTTTTTGTGATGGAAGGCGACCAGCTTCCTTTTTCTTTATCTCCAAATCTTTTTCAATCATATCTTTTTGATACTCTTTGTTATAAAAAATTTACCTATCAAGTTTTCTTTTATTTAAAAATAGTGTATTGGCAATGATTAAACACCTTTTGTTTCATTTTGTGTTGGGTTTATAAGAAGACATAAACTAAACCTCACATTTCACAGTATTTTAACTGATATTTCTAATGTAAATGAGGTGTTATTCTATCATCCAAAGCAGAGGATTTTAAGAATTAATACGCTGCAACATTTCCAAACTACTGTTGTAATTGTAGTTTTACTAATTGTAATTTATGTACTCAAAACAAGCTCTTGTTTTTAGCATATATATTTTCAACCACTTTACAAGTAATTGGCACTAAGCCATCATTATGCGCCATCATGGGATTGGGTTGCTACCATTATTTTTAACTCTAAACTGAAAGGAGTTCTCAGGAATAGTGTAAATTAACTACAGAACTCCTGATGTGGTCTGATTGTAAAGGATTCTGATGATGTAGGGCAAGCTGTAAATATGGTAAAATTTGTACTTATGGCAATGATTGTTTTGCGACAGTGTGAATATTGCCTGCTTTGAGTGGACTTCCAGGTTCTGCAAGAATGATTACTAAAATTTGTGCTTGGTTGAGCATTTCCTGTGGCCGCCCATTGGCATCTTATAGTGGAGCCTCTTTTGATTGTCAAACAGATGTACCTGATGTTGAGGGATAGTTTCCTAAATGGCAAAACTGCTAATGTTTTACAGTCATGTTATATGATCGTCATTGACTTGTGTTGTTTTACTTACCTTATCTTCTGAAACAGTTGAAAGCTTACCTAGTTGTTGCAGTTTATTTTCTTGTTTTTCCCTTCTCTGTTTTTTTCTCTAGTCTTTGCCAGCGAATGCCATTTACGAGTCCCCCAATCCTTCTTTTTTGCAGAATGATTTTGATTTTGAAAAGAGGGATTGGATGAGTGTGAACTTGGACGAATTGCCAGATGGTTCTAAACTGGTAAGAAACTTAAAAAAAAAAAAAGATTATACAAATTGGCAGAGATGTTGCATGTGCTTTCACTTCTTTCTTTCTCTCTTTGGTGTTCTTGATTTAACATTTCAATTAGATTATGGGACTGAACCCCCCTTTCGGGGTCAAGGCGTCTCGTGCTAACAAGTTCATTCAAAAGGCTCTTACGTTCAGACCAAAGCTTATTATTCTTATTGTTCCAAAGGAAACCAGAAGGTAAGATTTTCCCTTATACATTATTCTAATTGTTAAAAATTTTAACCATAAGGTAATGTCTCTCTCTCTCTCTCTCTCTCTCTCTCTCTCTCTTTCTTGCTTTTGCATTTTAACAGACTTGATGAAAAAGAAGCTTATGATTTGATTTGGGAGGATGACAGGGTTCTGTCTGGCAAGGTGCTTAAAGATTTTGTTACTTTCTTGCAACTTCTTACTGATATGATAATTGGACATTTTAACATTGTTCATCATACATTTTTTTCCTGTTTTTCAGTCATTTTACCTCCCAGGTTCCGTTGATGTAGAGGACAAACAGTTGGAGCAATGGAATGTGAAGCCACCTCCGCTTTATCTATGGAGTCGCAATGACTGGACAACCAGGCACAAGGCAATAGCGCAAGAGCATGGTCACGCGTATAATGGGCTAGAAGAGTTGCATGGAAATGAAGACAATGCCAAAGAAGTTGGATTTAATTATCTCATGCAGGAGAAGCATGATTGTTATGGTGATTTCTCGAAAGAAGTTTATGCTTGCGGAGGTATTTCGAGCATATTGGATGGTGTTCCTGAAGTGAATGATGGATTTGAATCTGAATGAAGCAGAGGAACCATCCATGGAAAGCACCTGGAAGGCCACTTTCCTGGAAGCAGCAGTATTTGGAAGAATAATGACTTGACAGAGCAGATCCATGAGGATGTTTTCGAGATGCGACAGGAGGGACATGGCCATATGGATACATTGCCAAATGCTGTATCAGATTATGGCATACCTTTGGAAACTGATGAATTGTGTATCGATATGGAAATTCCGTATCCAGACAATGGACCCGGAGATTATGAGGCTGCTAGAACCGGAAATGGGGGCTTCGAGAACTGTGGAAAACGCCCTTCACGTAATTTGGGGTTCAAAACAAAGTTTAGGTCCAGTGATATCCCAACTCCTTTCTCATCTCCTCGTCAAGAAACCAAAAACCGGTAAATAGCAGAATTGTAGAAGTGGAAATTACACTGCTGAATGAATGATGGGCTTTGATTTTTTTTTTTTCTTTTTTGGCTTTCAGAACTATAAACCAGCCGCTTTTGCTCCTGAAGGTAAACTAAGTTTTGCTGAGTTGAGTAACTCAGTGAGTTGAACTAATCTTCCCTCTCAACTTGTGACTGAAACTATAAATAGGACAAGGATGCTATCTTAGTGTTTAGGACTTATGAAACCGGTCTCATTTTGCTGGAGTACAGTGAAGTAGTAGTGATTTAGAAACAGTTCAGTATTATGTACTTTTGAAATCTGAATTCTGAACCCATCAGAACATATTGAATTAATGATTGATCAGAGTCTTGTATGGATGTTTTTTGGCTTCTTGTTTCTTTTATAAATTTTGAAGTAAATAGTAAAAAGAAAAACATCAAGTTGATTAGGCATTCTCAGGTTTTTTAAGTATAACATCTATTAATGGATTTGGCCATATCTGTTCACTTCGGTATTTTTTTTTTCAGTTATGTAAAATATAAATACAATAAAAACAAAAATCTTAAATATATATAAGATACGTGTGTTAATGGTGTCATGTTAATTCTGTTTAAACATATCATATTTATTATATTATTTCGAGTTTTATTAAATTTGTACCTCTGTTAAGGCCCATGCAACTTGTTTTATCTTAGTCTATTCTTTTTTTTTATTAGATTTTGTCTTTTAACAAAAACCAGAGCATCCCACGGAAAGTGTAAACTTACTAATTTATGTATTCATATTATATTCGTATATTTTATCGTATCATTATCAATTTGAGATTTTTTTTTACAATTACATCAATTCTGATACGTTTATAATTCGTATTAAATAAATTTTAAAAATATATTTGTATTATATTATATCATTTTTTTAAAATTTATACATATTATATTTATATAATCATATCAAATATTATCAAGTATAAGAAAATCTAACTCCTAAAGACTAGATAATCAAAAAAAAATTGCAAAAATAGAATAGAAGAAACTTCACGGACTTTTACTCTTTGGCTGTTGGTTCGTTAGCATTTTTTATTAGACAAGTTACGTCGGACAATGAGCAAACTTCTTAACTTCCCAGAAAAACATGGTACAATAATAAATATTAGACACGATGTGTACAAATAATATAAATATACGTTTTAACATTTATATAATACTATTAATACATATGAATGAATAAAAATATAAAATATTTTAAAAATATAATTATTATACGATTATAATACAAATACATAAATTACCATATACTAAAACATGGGTGCTGCTTGCACAATTGTTTTACATTTTTAGTAAGAAGAAGCAAGAGACTGTTACGACTGTTAAGTAGTAACCCTGGAAACATTTTTTGGGAAAGCAGCCAATGGCAAGTAAAATCACTTTTGGCACAGAAAATTCAACAGTGCCCCTGATTTGATTTGCAAAGTAA
>JBBYHM010000006.1:6479210-6491456 GCA_038381775.1 Adansonia rubrostipa
AAAGGTTGTTTCCACTTTATTACCACAACAATGCGTGAGAGAAAACGCTTGGCATTTCCTAAATGGCTAATGGAAACGTTTGGAATGGCAGCAACCCATGGAAGTTGAGGGAAATCTCAAAATATTTAGGATAATTAATCATCTAACTCGACGGTTGTTTATATATAAGGGTAATTATAAATTCGGTCCTATAATATATTACCCTCTTCATTTCAATCTTAAAATGGGATTTCGTCTAACGAGAAGTAACAGGAAGACTTAACTTCCAATTTTTTTACGGTTTAATGTTTAGAGTACTGACAGTTTATATATTTAACGTATTTCGTAGATTAATAATGTTATTTTAATAAAAAATTTAAAATAAATTAATTAATAAGATGAATTATTTATCTGACTTGAACTGATTGATCTTAGATAAAATTTGTTATAATTTAAGTCAACTCAAATTACTAACAAAAATTATTTTTTATTTATATTTATTTATAAAATATTTAAATATTATTTAAATATTTTTAAATAATAAAATGATTTTCAGATCCTGTTCAATCCAACTATATTTAAATAAGAAAAATAATTTTTTTTTTCCAATCTGATTCCACCCTAGACACCGTCGGCCAAAAGCAATTGACATGTTTTTCAGGTTTAACAAAAATGAACAGCTGAAATCCGATAAGAGTGACTAAAGGGACAGAAGCAGTAGCCAAAAAGCCAACAGACATAACCCCATTAGCAAGCAAACTTTTTTTAGGCCAATCAGCTGCAAGCCATGTGCAAAAAGTTATATAATAATAATAATAATACTAGATTATACAGTCCTTCAAAAATCAATCTTTTACTTTTCATTATTTTTCTGATTTTTAAAAGGAGCTAAGTCCAGCTCTCTGAAAACCCAGCAGATTTTTGTATCTTAATTACAGCTAACATATGGATTGTTCGTAATACAAAATAATAGATTAGCTGTTTATTGCTAATAGTATTATTGCGTGTTATTCGGTGAAGCTTGGCCTGTTAGAATATCTGACTGAAGAAAGAATGTCACAAGCAAGGTTTCGGCTTTATTTTTTTTTTTTCCCTTTTTTCAAAAGCAATAATGTTTCCAGGAATCTTTAGTGGGTTGTCAATATAATTCCAGAGAACCCATTTGAGAAATTTACTCAATGAATTACTGAGTTTGAGCAGAATTCAGATGGGGATCACTGGAGAGCTGGTTAGAAGCGTCTTCTCTAGGAACAGGTCCTATGGGACTCGTGACAGCAGCAACTTAGTAAGTTTCCGTACATTTGCTTCAACCCTTGTAATAAGAGCAGTCAATTTCCATAGCAGTATTTGATTAATTTTATCTGGCTATCTTATCTTGTTCCTGTTAGGCAAGAAGTAATTTGACAGATAAGAAAAGATGGAGTTCAGTCAGATCATACCTTTGTGGCGACGAATTTAACTCGGTCCTTGCTGAGGAAGGTTCAAGCTCGGTTAAGAGCTCGGAAGCCACTGTTACACAGCCTATGCTAGAAAGCTTAAGGGACCATGGAGAAAACCAGAGTGATGAGAGCAAGCCAAATATACCAGAGGAAAAACAAAACTCAATTTCCAAACTATTCCATGAAGAAGATGCAGCCCTGGTTATTCAGTCAGCATTTAGACGCTTTCTGGTTTGATTCCTTTTCAAATTCATCAATTTATATCTTTTTGTTTGAATGACAATATAGTCTCATGGAAAAAGTTTTGTGTCTTGGTCATGCTTGAGTTGAGTAGCTTATTTTATTGAATTTGGAAGTCTGAATTCTCTGTTGTTTTTGGTTCCTGGATTTTAGGCCAGGCGTCAAAATACAGAGATCAAAAGAAAGGAGGAAGATGAACAGGTGCCTGTTACAGGGACCGAAAGTCCGAGCAGGGAGTCTATCGGTACGTCAATTGAAGTTCAAACTGGAAATTCTGTGGAAGTTTTCTCAGTTCAAGAAGAAAGCAGAGGAGCACATCACCGACTGCAACAGAAACCAAAAGCTCATTTTCTGAGGATAAAGGTAACACTAACAGCCATCCATATTTGGTGTTGCAAATTCCACAAATTAATGAAAATGATAAGAACCCAGTTTCAATGATGATCTTGATATTCTCAAAGCATCCAGCTGAGTTGTGTTCTAATCTCAATGATGGGGATTTTGCACTTCTTTGGTGCAAAGGATATCGTCGCTTGGGGATCGTAGATATTGAAATTCAAACCTAGACTTGCTTTAAGAGTAGCTGTATAAATCAATTGGATTAAAGTCTCGAGTTCAGATTTTGCTTAATTCTTATTTGTTTTTACTACCTACAATAACAGGAAGAGTGGGATGATAGCACGGTGAGTAGTAACATATCAAAAATGAGGATTCAGAACAAACTGGAAGCAATGACTAGGCGTGAGAGAGCCCTGGCCTATGCTTTTTCTCAACAGGTAAAAAAGCTACGTATTTCAAATACAGAACAAAAGAGAAATGCAAGCGTAAGCTTGAACTGGTCTTAAACTTATCCAAATTCCTTTTGTAGCTGCGAATTTGCTCAAAGAGAAAACAAGCAAAACCTGATGGCATGGAACAGAACATGAGCTTGAGCTGGAGCTGGCTAGAACGGTGGATGGCAACCCGTGTTCCAGAGAGCGCGTTAGCTGAAAACAATACAAACAGACAATTTGAACCCGTAGACAACAATCAAAGATTTGTTGTCAGGAAAGGAATTATCGATGTAGCAGGTGAAGAGAAAGAAAGTTGCGGATCTAATGAAGTATCCGTCCAGCTAGAAACCTTATCAATGGTGACTCATAAGGAAAAAGATGGTTACAGGCCATCAAAGAAAAGGCTTAAAGCTACAAGAAGCATATCAAGGAGGAAAACTGCACCAAGCTACCAGCTATCCAAGGAATCTGGCAAGGTTGGCTGCTAATAGCTGTATGTTTAGTTCCCTGTTTCTATTTATTAACAGTTTCAAGAATTTAAATAGCAATTGCAACCTGATGTTACAATTGTTATTTTGCGGCTTTGGCTCCCTCTGCCCTCAATATTCATGGTTAATATTTGTTGCCATTGGCTGCGGTAACATTAATTATGTTTGCCAACAGCAATAAATGCGACATGACTGAAAATGAGTCCGCAACTGCAATTTAAATCCTTGAACATTTTAACATCCGAAAGCAACTTATTATAATATTCCTGCAGGTGAGCAAAAAAGATGGTTCAGGGGAGAGTGTAAAATATAAAAAGGCACAAAGAGCAAGCAATTAGGACGCCAGAAAGAAATCATTGCAAAAATGCTAACCATCAACTGCCACCAGATCCTTCAACATCTTGACCTGTGGATTTTAATTCAGGAGAATAAGTTTCTAGTTTCTACTAGTGCTAAGACTTACTCTGTCTTGATTGTAGCTTCAACAAAATGGCAGAATTCCCCTGTAAATGCTGGTCAATAAGCCATTTTTAAGTCTGTAAATTCCTTAAGTATTAAGTATCAAACAATAAAGGCTGTTTACGTAGATGAACTTGCAAACGGCAAAGGTTCCATGTGCATGGTGCAAATGATTGAAACCTACATCTAATCAAATCTTACCCAGGCCAAGAGCTAATGCATGCTGTATATATCTATGCTTATACTACTTCTCATAAGGCTGCATTTAACCTATGGCTGCTACGGAAGCATTAATCATCTAAATCAAACAAAGTGAGGAAATACTCAAAAAAAGCTCAAATTTCATTATCACCTGTAAAAGTAAATTTGAGTTATGGAACACACACTTTGAAAATTAAGTGCATACACATTAACCACTTACAAAGGCATATGCCTTCTGGGATAAATCTTATGTATTGCAGGCTTCTTCATAGCATCCACCAGCATCAAACCATATCCCTATTCTAACATTTAATATGTGATTCAAACATACCCAAATATAAAACCTTAGATCTTATCTATGTCTTCATCTTCAAACTCGACGTAATCATCTGCACCTCCTTCATCCTCTTCATCAACAATGCCTTCATTGAGACGTGTGTTCTCTGGCAGCTCACCGTACGCTTTTAAGAGTCTTGCTTCATCGGGCATGTACTTCAGGATCACATCAGCCTTGTCATCCTGGTAGTCACGAAGCCCGACAAGAATTATATCACCAGCAGCGATCCAAACCTTCTTGTGCATCTTTCCACGGATATGGCAAAGGCGCTTAGTGCCGTCAATGCACATGGCCTCACACCGGCCATTGCCTAGCATTCGAAGCACTTGGGCATACTCTTGACCATCTTCCTTGAAGATGAGTTCACGCTTTTCATCATCCGCTTCATTCTTTCCTCTCTTTCTGTTCTTTCCTCCCTTTCCCTTGTTCTTCGGCATGGTTTTTTCTTATTGTTGTACCTAATAAGAAGAAAACAGATAGTTTACATAAACCAAAAAGTCAAGATGCATGAAATATTAAAATTATTTTTCATATAAATAAATTTAATTTAACAAAATTAATAGAAACAAAGTGTATACATACACACAAAAAAAAAAAAAAACCATTAAATCGATGTTTAATTTCTATGCAAAACACAAAGGAAGATGGATGTCAAAAGAAACGTTATCACACAATAAACAAACTAGAAATTCCAATAATTCCCATCTCAAGATCAAAATTTCTAAGATAGTTAGAATCAATCAAGTCTACAGATTAAAATTTGTGAACAAATTATTTATGTTTTAAATTTGATAGCCAAATTCACTGTACACAATCAAATTAAAAAGTAAAAAATAACAAGAAAAAGCAATTACTAAAATAATTCCAGTGAATATAAAAATATAAAAAGAAAGGCACAGAAATCCTGCTTTGATTAGTTACACGGATAGGAATTACATGATCAAGAAATTAAACTGAATCTAAATCATCAGAACATAACCCTATTAAGTTAAATTTTTTGAAAAAAAAGGTGATTTAATCAAAGATCAATTAACGATTCTGCTTACACAAGAAGAAGGATAAAACAATTAATTACTGAAAAACTGACGCAAAAATAAGCGAGAAATTAATCACAACGGTGAAAACATTAAGAATAAAAATAGATTAAAAAAAAAAAACCTTTCTGGCTCTGCTTCTGGTGGGAAATAGAGGTGAAGACGAGAGAAGTTTACAGAAACGGATCTGATTCTTCGTCTCCAAAGTCCAAAGGCCAAACCCTAGCTTAAGAATGCCGCCATTATGTCTACTATGGCTAATCAAGTACGAAAGTGTGGTAGTAATTTGGGCCCGGCCCCATTTTCGTCAAAACAGGCTGGACTCTCTATAGTCAAAACCCGTATATAACCCGAAATTGAACGAAGTAATTCATTTCATCACTTCTACGAAATAATATTTAATAAGTTTAAAATTTAAAATTTAATATTTATAATAATTTTTGAAAAAAATTGTAAAATGTAGCTGCCATTTTCACTTCATATAAATTATAATTAATTTTATATTTTTTACTTCCATAAGATATATTCATCCATTAAATTAAAAAAAAAATAGAAAATGCCCCTAAATCTAAATTTATACAAATCAAATTGGGTCGTCTTTTTCATTTCAATCTTCAAGAGTTTACACAAATATCTCACCACAACTATTATTCTTGATTTATTATTAAATAAAACTTAGGTTATATTATTATTACTTTAGAGAATATAAATAACTAGATTTTTTTTTTAATAAATTAAAAAGATTGAGATAAGCCAAATGAAAATTTAATTTTTAAAATCCTTCTTCAAGTTTAATTAATTAACTTAAAAGTTAAAAAATCACACTTAAGCTTAGTTTAATATTATTGTTAAAAAAATTTGGGTGAAAAAAATTTAATCAAAAAATATATTTTAAACTATAGTGTAAAAAAGTATAATTTTAAATAGTTTTAAGCGTTTAACATTATTATTAAAATAATATAGTGAATTGAAATATAAAAACCGTATAAAATAATAAAACTTTAGAGTTATATAGATAATAAACCTGTTTCATGTTAAAAAGTGCAACCGAATCGCTAAAATCACGAATTTATAATTTCATGATTAGATTTGTTTTCTGAATGGTCAAACTATAATTTTAATAAAAAAATAATTATCTTAATTATTAAACTTTGATGATAAAATAAAGTGCAATTCTTTAAACTTTAAAAATTATTTCAATAGAAATGTAATACTCTAATTTAAATTGATAACTCTGACATAGAGAAGTATCTAAGTGCAGGCTAAATTTTGGGGATTAAAAAATATATATATATATATATATATGAAAAATATGTTTAAACTACCTTGAATGTCTAGTGACGTCAGTCAAATAAATTGCTTATCCTATGCCTGAATTATTTGCGTATGGTCAAATTCTGTTAAAATTCATTCTTAAAAGGGCAAAAACCAACGGTAAAATTAGGGTTGGGAAAAAAATTCAAGAAAATGAAAGGTTGATTTAAACGGATTCGATTTTTGTTTGTATAATAATAATTAATGTATTTGATTTAGTTTATTTTTATTTATAAATTAAAATTTATAATTATTTGATTTAGTTTGCATGTACGTGGCAGCCAACTACTTGAAAGGAAAAAAACAGAAAAAAGCCCAAACTTCCACGACACCCTTTGCTTTTGTCCTACCGATAAAAGACAAGACAACTTGACTAAAAATGTCGGCCGAAAACTTCCCGAACAAAAAAAAAAAAAAGGGATTAACTCCTGCCAGGCATGGCAGGCCTAGCTTTCCTCTTCTTCTTAATCTCATCTCTCTTCGTTTGTTCTTCACAAGCAACTCTTCATCTTCAGCCATCAAGAACCCAAGATGAATCCTTCACCTCAATCCTCGTATCTCAAACCGGCCTTGATTTCATCAAGGACTTGCTCGTCAACAAGGCAATCACTTCCATCATCCCTTTGCAACTGCCTGCCACCATTGAAAAATCTGCAAGAATCCCATTTCTGGGCAATGTTCATATGGTTATTTCCAATGTTACTATTTACAAGATCGATGTTTTGTCGTCTTATGTTAAGATTGGTAATACTGGGATTGCAATTGTTGCCTCGGGGACTACTTGTAACTTGACCATGAATTGGCATTATTCTTATAGTTCTTGGCTTGTTCCCTTTGAGATTTCTGATGGAGGAAGGGCTTCTGTTGAGGTATTCTTTTTCTATTCCCCCCCCCCGCACCCACACTTTGGAGTTGTTGACATATTCTTCATCTTTAGTTAATAATTTAAAAAACAGTTCATAGACTTTGTGAAAAGAAGCTGATAAACAAGTTTAATCAAACTTCTAAATCGATGGAAGGTAAAAATTTGAATTTAAAATTGTTTAATGTTTGCTACACTTTCATTGTAGCTCTAGTCAGGCCAAACAACTTGTCTTTGCTTTTGGTTGGTTTGGGCGCTTTGGCTATTTGGTAAAATATATGCTAGTCTTTTGCCTTTTTTGAGCTTTTGCAAATTGGGTTTCATTTCTTCTGCTGGAAATGAGTTTTGTATTACATTTTCGTTTGCTAATCCATTTGTTTTACTTTGTTGACTTATGATATGGAATAAAGCTATTGTATTTGCTGTTAGGCTTCATTTATATGATGCTTTTGCTTTTAAATTTGATTTTAATTTTATGCAGGGCACTGCATACAATTCAAGTAGTTTCTGCAGTGCATTAACTGATGGTTGTTATATAGAATATTATGTTTGTAGCTGGATTTTTTGCATATTCATTATCTTTGTTTTTTTTTTTTTTTTTCAAAAAGCGGATTGCATGTGGATCGCAGCCATGAGTGAATTTGATGTACCAGTGATACTTTTGTCTGTTCTGAATTTGTGCTCGTTTGCTCATTTGTAATATGCTTTTTAACAAAGGGAATCTGATGAGTAATGCCTCTGCAAATCTGCGTAAGGTTGAAGGCATGCAGGTGGGGCTTACATTAGGCTTGGAGAATCATGAAGGAACTTTGAAGCTGTCACTCTTGGAGAGCGGTTGTTATGTGAAAGAAATCACCATAAAATTGGATGGAGGTGCTTCATGGCTTTATCAAGGGTATGTTAATTTTATATCAATTGACAAATTTTATCTTAGTTGAATTTGAGGTTTGTTTTCCGGTGATGTAAAAATTTGGAACTGCGGGCAGTGTTTAAAAGAACTGTTCTTTTATATGATTATATCATTATTAGGCTGCTTTCCCTTTTGTTTAAGTAAAAAGAGAAAAAAAAACAAAAAGGTTGATGGTGTTGATTTTACTATCTTCATCAACTTTCTTTCGTGAGAAAATAATGACCTCGGCATTGCCTATGCACATTCTTTTTTATTTTTCATTGCAAAGCCAGATCAATGTTTTATTTTATGGTGATTCAATGCTATTGTTTTCATTTTTCAGGATGATTAATGCCTTTGAGGAGCAAATAGGATCTGCAGTGGAAAGTTCTATTACTGATAAACTTAAAGATGGTGTCTTAAAGCTAGATTCATTTCTGCAATCTCTTCCGAAGGAAATTCCTGTGGATGATAATGCTTCTTTGAATGTATCTTTTGTGGAAAATCCTCAATTAAGCAATTCCTCCATTGAGTTTGACATCAACGGGTTATTCACAGCAAGGGAAAACGTTCCAGTTCCAAAGAACTATCGGCAGACCCCTTTAGTTTTCTGCACTGATCAGTCTAAAATGCTTGGAATTTCATTAGATGAAGCCGTATTCAACTCTGCTTCAGCTTTATACTATGATGTGAGTTTGAAAAACTTTAAAGAACTGTTGAAGTATGGTCTGCAGCTCTTTTCAGTGGTAACACAATGGACAATGGCTACGGAAATGGAGCACCATGTCTGCTTTATCTTCATGATAATATGCAGTTAATATAGAAATCAAGCTATTCAGATTAAGTAATATAGATTGTACCAATCTAAAGATAGATTTACTTAACACGAATCTAAATTGTTGACTTCTGATTTCTAATTGCTCCTAGTTTAGCAACCACGAGCAAATTGTATTAGAAGTTGGCAAAGATAAATATGTCTTTCGGGTTTATGCTTATTGGTTCCACCCCCCCTCTTCCCTTTTCTTTGTTTCTTTGCGTGTGACTGTCCATCTCTTGTATTATGTATTGTTAAATTAAAGTTTTCTACCTGTGTCAGGCAGAATTTATGGAATGGATTGTGGATAAAGTACCGGATCAGGCTCTTTTAAATACTGCTGGATGGAGATTTATCATTCCCCAACTTTACAAGAAATACCCAAATGATGATATGAATTTGAACGTTTCTCTGTCTTCTCCACCAGTCATAAAGATTTCTGAGCGTAATATTGGTGCCACCGTTTATGCAGATGTGATAATTGACGTGGTTGAAGCTGGTCAAGTGATACCGGTTGCCTGTATTGCACTGGTAGGTTTGTTGATTTAAATGTAATGGTTTGAAATTTCTTAATTATTTCATTGCACCTAAGTTTTTCTTCCTTTTTTTTTTTTAAAAAAAAAAAATTAAAACCAGAACTCTCACACTCCCCACCTCCACCTGCTTCCAAACAAGAAAAGAAAAGGAAGAAAAAAGGAAAACCTGTGGCTCCAATATCTGTTGATTTTATCCGTATGGTTTGATTCTTGACAGTTTTAGTCACGTGTGCTTGATTTCACGGTACTGCTTGTATGAGAATTACAGGATTAACAAATTTTAATCATGTTAAAGTGCGGTAGTGCAGTTCATTGTCTGAATTATTCATTCATATTCTGTAGCATTCAGCATTTCATGTTTGAAATCTAAAAGCTTTCAATATAACGGATGAGAACACCAAAATCAAGTTTCCTGGAGGTCAGTTCACTAATCTATGTATAGATGTCTTTGAATCGGCTTTATTATGTTCTTCCTCTTCTGACTTAAGAAATTATATGTTTTGTAGTTATATTGGCATAAAACAGCATTTCCGTGAATTGAATTTGGATAGGAAACCATTGAAAATTTACCAGACATTGATAGGCGACTGGTTTCTTATTTGATCGGTTAAGTTTACGAGTATGACTATAAGAAAGAGATTCTGATGTCCCTGAGTTCCATTACAGTGTTTTCTTTATCTTTCTTCACGGGGTTTATCACTTTATACATCGTTTCTTCTGTAGATTTTCTTAATCCAAACCTTAGGATTAGAGAAGGGGAAATGAGTTTGAAATATGATAATGAAATATTATGTCCATTTCTTTGACCAATATTGTTGCGTTGGTTATGACAGGAGATCCATGGCTCAGGTTCAGTTAAAATCGTGGGGAATAACCTTGGTGGCAGTGTGAAGCTAGATGACTTGGCAATGTCATTGAAGTGGAGCCAAATCGGCAATCTGCGAATGTATCTCATAAAGGTTTTTTTTTGGGTGATCTTTTAGCATTTAATCAAATTAATGTTTGTCATGCATGGTTATCAGTAAGGTCTAATGTATCTTTTACTTGTTTGCAGCCGGTGATGTGGACACTCGTCCAAACTGTTGTTATACCATACGTGAATTCCTACCTCGGAAAAGGTTTCCCATTGCCCATCATTCATGGCTTCACCCTTCAGAATGCTGAAATTATATTCTCAAGTTCAAAAGTCACAGTGTGTAGTGACGTGGCATATTCAGAATCAGACGATCTTAATCAGCTGCAAATCCACTTCGAATAAAAGATTATTTGTTCATATTATGCAACCTTTCAGATGTTCTCAGAATGGCTTATAGTGAAGGAAAAGGAAACAAATTGTCAACTTCCCAGTTCTCCATAGTTGTACAGTTCTACTTGAGGTGCAACTCTGGGGTCAACAGAATGCAGAATGTACAAATACATTAGCAAGGGCGCAGCTCAATTTGTATCACGTTTTCTTTGATGAGTAGTGAATCTTAAGCCGACTTTGGTGATTGTCTATATTAATACAAGAATTCAAGGACATTGATATATGACTAGAACATTGGCATTGCTGTCATTATCATGAATCTAGTCTTCTGTCTTCACAACAAAGCATAAAAGATTTCACATAACAAAGAATTTTAAAAGAATGTATACAGATTTTGCTTGGCCTTCTCAAAATGCGGCGTTTAGATTTCTTTTTCATGGGAAGTCTCACAATTATCTGCAACACAAAGAACCAGAAACAAAAACAAACCGAAACTGTTAAACCTCACTTAAACTGACCGCATTACTTCTCTCATCAATCTTTTTAAAACTTTATGTGAATTTTCCTCTCAATCCCATGTCAGCAAAGTGCAAGTCTCTCTGTCTCTATTTCACTGTCCAATTTTGTTTTACTCGTGCAAGTGTCAAACAAAAGTATATATCTAATTTAGGTATGCTTAATTTTTTAAAGATTTTCATTTATTTAAAGGATTCTACGAAGATTATATCTTATATCAGTATATGCGTTAAATATAAGTATTTCAAAAAAAAAAAAATAAAGAGTCAGAGCAATGTAGCTTAAAACTCCCCTCAGCAACCCCACCGAAACCTCGCTTACTAAACCATGGCCAGCCGCTGGAACTCCTTTAAAAACCTCCGGCTATTTATCAGACAATCAACCGTGCCATAGATGAAGAAGAAGAGTACTGCAAAGCCAGAGTTTCTGTTACCAAAAAGGGTATTGAAGTCGAAGTTTACTTGATTGAAGGGCTCTTTATTGGTGACCATGAAACCTGTGTCATAATTCCTGTACTGAAGTCTGCTTTTAATTTTGGAAGGCGCCCGGCTAGTGCAACCCAGCAGAATTCCGTTTTCATTAAGTTCCCAAAGTTGGCCTAAACATGGTGTTTTCAGAAGACGGTTTTTAGTCAAAATTTGAACAAAGTCCACTGCTTGAACATGAGTTATTTGATCCGTTCAGTCATTTTCGTTAGCTATATTTATTTGCTTCAAATTTTTAAGTTCTGGGTATTATTATAATCTCAGATGACATTTATTGGCTCAGGGTGGGCTGCCAGTGCATGTAGCTAGCAATGATTTTGTATTACTTAAAAGCCACCGACAGTATTTGTATCTCCATGTATCAAAGAAGATATGGGGGGAAGCAGTTGGATTTCAAAGTTTTAGAGTTCTAAAGTGTCATCAACTTTCAAATCAATGCACTCAGTCAACTATAATAATTTAACGAATTGGAGGATAAAAGAAATGAGGAAAAATATGCAATTTTTCCTTTTATAAAATATTGATGATATATGTTAGAATTTTTCTTATTTTAAAGAAATCTATTCATAATGTGCATTGGTGTTGAGTTTTGGCAGGTTCTGTCAAGTGATCGAATATAGGATATGAAAAGGGA
>JBBYHM010000006.1:6546443-6563963 GCA_038381775.1 Adansonia rubrostipa
AAAAAAAATGAAACGAGCTTTGTCTCGGATTCGGTCCCGGTCCCACGAAAAAGAAAGGCAGAAAGAATGAACGAAAGAAAGAAAAACTGAAAGAGTGTGATTGCGTGCAAGTAGACTTCGGAGGCGATTCACCGGACGAGGAAAGCTCCCTTCGGACCACGGGGTAAACAACGTGACTATTAAATTACAAAAATTGTCCTTATTTTCCTGCAATTGTTTTTTTTTTAGAAAATTACTTTTTGAGCACAAGGATGATGTATTTTTATGAAAATTTAAAATTTCTCCACCTAACAAGTGGGTAGTAAAATAAATGAGTTTTTAAGAGTCGGTTAGATTTTTTTCCTTTTAATGTGTGTTTTTATAAAAAAATAAATTAATTTTTTATATACGTATTGTTAGAAAAAATAGAGAATAAAGTAAAAAAAAATATTATTAAAGTGATAGCTTTGAATATAAAATACTTCTAAAATTTTTAATATGTTTCGATAAATATAAGAGTTTTTAAGTAAAATAATAAAAATAACTGAACAAAAACTTTTTTATATAAATAATAAATAAATATATACTTTTTTTTGTAAGAGTTTATGTTGTTTTACTATAATTTTATATGTCCAAGTTATATCTTTTATAAAATAATTTTAAGAGTTGCGTCTTTATTATACAACTAATTATGAATAATTATATATTCTATAAGCTTAGACTTTGTCAGATAATATAAGATTGATTACCTACTAATATTATAAACTACTAACATGTATTACGTGAGTGAAAAAAAAATCATTTGAAAAAATTATTTGACGAGTTGAGCAGGTAAATTTTTTTTTAAATACATGTAATAATTTTCTATAATCTATAACATTATATTAAAGTTACCTAAGGAAATTTACTATTAGATTGACAGTGGCATCCTTCTTTAGAAAAAAAAATTGTGGGGAATTATAAATTAATTTAATATTAAATTGACACTTGTCATTATTTTTTTCTCTTTTTTTTTTCAATTTTGTGGGGAATTAAAAATTAGTTATTAAATTATAAATATTTACAATTTGTAGTTATTGTAATAAATAAGAGATAATTTTTCTAACTTTTCTAATTAAAATTAGATAATAAGAATACGACATAAAAAATAATTATGATACAATAAAAAATCAACACAAAAATGAAAAAATAATAGATATCTTAAAATCTATATAATATAAATTATTAGTGTATTAAATTTTAAAAAAAATACTTTAAACATAATTAAAATATGGTACAAATACACCAATAATGCCTCGAAAATTTTTGAAAAAATAGATTAAAGCAATCTCCTAAATTTGAGATCTAGAGGATTGCTTTCTTTGCTTTTTTTTTTTTTAATTTTTATAAATAATTATTTATAAAAATTTCACTTTTATAAAAAAAACAAATAAAAATTAATAGTAAATTATTATACTATTATTTATTCTTTAAAATATTAAAACAAACCCTTCTAGGCAAAACTGGGTTAATATCTCGATACTATACATTAAAGCAATTCCTTGATTCATTGCTTTTTGGATTGTTTTTTTTTCATTTTGTTATACATTTTATGTAGTTTTTTTTTAAATTTTTTGTATTCGTGTTGAGACTGTGTTATTTTTTATCATAATCGAATTCAATATATTATATATTTATATAAATTTTGACATGTTAATACTTAATTTTTTATAAATTTTAACATGTATATGTATTCGTATCATGTTTATATTTTTTGCATTGTGTCTGTCGTGTTTTAGTTATATTTTTCACATTGTGTTCGTATATCATGGCCATGTAGTGTTTAAATTCTATATTCGTGATTAAAGCAATCCCTTTAAATCTGTATATTCGTGTCATTTTTTTCAAGTCATTATTGAATTCAAGCTATTATAATTTATATAAAAATTTTACATAATAATAATTAGTTTTGTAAAGATTTTTACATATTTGTGTGTTCATGTCATGTTCTGTTATTTTTTATGTCATATCATATTTTAATTATTTTTTATATTTTTCATATCATATTTCAATTTATTTCATATTTTACATACTTTTTCATATTCAATTTTAACCTTAAATTCATTTACATAAGAATTTGATTATACTGTATATGTCACACATTAATATAAATGTCATATTCAAAACTTTAATTTGGTTTCCTTTAATTTTGACTCTAAAATATTTACACATTAATAATCTATTTTACTAAAATTTTGATATATTCATATATTTGTGTCATAATCAAGTTATTTTGTATCATGTCACGTTTGAATTTTTTTAATTTTTATAAATAATTATTTATAAAAATTTCACTTTTATAACAAAAACAAATAAAAAAATTAATAGTAAATTATTATACTATTATTTATTCTTTAAAATTATTTTTTATAAAATGTTAAAACAAACCATTATGTATATTTGCACATAATAATTTATTTTACGAAGATTTTGATATATTCGTATATTTGTATTATACTCAAGTTATTTTGTATCATGTCACGTTTGAATTATTTTTTAATGTTGCATTCCTGTCCTGTCTAATTTATCATATATTTTGCATAATTTATTATAGTAATATAATTTTAACTCTAAGTTCATTAACTTAAAAAAAATAAATAATTGCAAACATTGATATAAACATAATATTTAAAACGTTACTCTAATTTTTTTAATGCATAATGAAGGCATAATTCTCATTTAACTAATTTTTTTCGTTGGTTCCAAAAGTGAAATTTATTGTGATAAAATGATTAAAATTTCATTTCTAATAAAAGAATAACTACAAATAAAATTTTAGAAATCATATAATATTAGATTAAAGAAAATAAAGAAAATAATAATCCTTTGTCATAAATTTTAGTAAGCACAAATTCAAAATTTGTATTATTAATTTACTCTCAGATTAAATATAGCATTTGATTAACGAGTGATACGTTATTTGCAATAATCAAATTTTCGTCGAGACATAATAAAATGTTTCATGCATGTCCAAAGACATAAAACAATTATTTGAGATCTGTTTCAAGCAAATGTGCATCCCCTATTTTTTTTGGACAGAGTAGACAAATCCCTCTTTTTTTTCTTTTGATGTTTCTGGGCCGATGAAACTAATATCCCGAAATTGGATATGTAAAAATAAAGAATCATAAATTTTTGATTATACAAAAAAAAGATTGAAAAAAAAGACGAGGACACAAGAGACAAAATGCAAAAGAGAAGAGAAAATGTGAATAAAAATAGCAGAAGCTTGGGATAGCATTTTACTTGCTCAAGTAATAAGAAGATCCATGTTCATAACTCGATGATTTTTAAAAAATATATTATATTACTTTCATTGATAATAGCTAAAAATATTATCTGTATGATATTATTTCATTGATTATGATCATTAGTTAATAGTAGCTATTACTATTTAAATAAATACATTTAATGCAATACTTCTACTAAATTCAAAAAAAAAAAAAAAGAGAACGTTTTAACTACATAATTTTTTTTTTTAATATTACTTTAACTGGAACCACTAAAACATTAATTAATATTACCGTTAAACATAAACATTTTGTTTATCTTTAGGTGGCCAAAGATCATAACCGAAAGCAGCACTGCCACGTGATTTTATTGTAAGCAAACAAAAGGTTTAAGAAAATTATAGGTCAAAGTCGGTAATTTAATTTTATACTTTAAAAATTTACAGTAAATAAAAAAAATTATTAATACTGTTAAAAAATTAAAAAATTTTAAATTTTATGTAGAAAAATGACTTAAACAACCTAACGTAATTTTATTTTTATATAAAATTTAACATTTTACGTCACATGACTCTTCAGCATTTTAAAAATATTTAAACGATTTTTTATCACTATTAACTTTTTTTCCTTAATAGTTATTATTTCTGAACAAGAATTAAAATATAAAATTTAATAATATAAAAATAAAAATACTTAATTCATTATAGTATAAAGACTTTTACTGTCAATGTTACTTCGTATTTTTTAAAGTGAGATCAACCTAAACCTAATATTGTTGGTTTACAATTTTTTTTAAACCCATAGTTGAAAAAATCGTAAAGATTAATTGAATCGATGGAATTAAAAATTAAAAGTCTATTCGAACTAATATATCTCACAAAATAATGAATCATGAAAGTCAAGTTGAATAGTAAAAGAATTAAAAAGATCAATTTTAAAGTTTTTTTAATATATTATATATGATAAGATTTAAATTTTTATTCTCTTATTTATATTAAAAATCATATCCATTAATGCAATGTATATTTTCATCAAATATTTATTATAAAATAATTATCTTATCTATAAATAATAAAATAAAAATTTCATTAACAAAATTAATACATAACACATAAAATATTTATTCTTTATATTTAATATTACAGTACTTTTTAGCTTGCGGTTAAATCTTTTCAAACGATTGAATTAATGGAGGCTTATGCGGTGAGATCCAAGAAGTAAGAAGTGGGGGAATTTCCCCTAGAGATCGAACACCCAAGTGGCGGTTCTGTCCTCCACCAGGCCCTCCAGTTCTGCTGCAACAGGGGTTTAATGGTCAATTAGATTCTCAGTGGATCGCTGGGGGGAAATAATTCTTTTTACCTTTCCACTCTTTTTTTAATTTTTTTTTAAATTTTTAAAAACTTTATTTTTTTGTTAATATATATTTTTAATAATTATTATATAATATAAATATAATTTTTATTATTTATTATATTTATAAAAGTTTTAATCTAACGTTATTAATCAATTTTACTGTTTATTAAAATAGAATGGTGGAAGACTTTACTACCTTAATCCCAGTTCAATTTTTTAAACACCAATTTTATTTGCAACCGGATCTAACCGGCAAGAGCTGTCCAATAAATTTATCAAATAGCGCATATTTATCATATTTATTTAAAATTTAATATATTAAGAATCGTATTATATAAAATTTAAATTTATATAATATTTATATTATTTTATTTTTTAATTTTTTAAGTAGTATTTATATCATATTATGTGTTATGTCCAATGTCCGGTCTGGTATCCTATAACAAGATAAGAACAAAGAGGTCCAAAAACCGACTGATAGTGTGGTGTATTTTTACCCTCACAAAACCGGAAGGTGGGTCACTTTCTTTCTCCTCCTCTCCTGCTCTCTCTCTCTCTCTCTCTCTCGTTCATGTCATCCCAATACAATCAGTTCAGGATGTAAATACCGACAAAACGGTAATTAAAATAATGGAAGAAGCCTCAACTGGCACTGACCCTCGAGTGCCGGCGGTGAAGCCGGACGGCAAACCATCGTCCTTCGAGGAAGTCCCGCCGAAGCTCGAAGCAGCCTCCGCCGCTGCTGTTTCCGAAGATGCGGAGGTGGACAAGGACTTGCTGTGTCCTATTTGTATGCAGATAATTAAGGACGCGTTCCTAACGTCTTGCGGCCACAGCTTTTGCTACATGTGTATCGTTACTCATCTGCGAAACAAGAGCGATTGCCCTTGTTGCTCTCAATTCCTCACTAATAATCAGCTTTTCCCTAACTTTTTGCTCGATAAGGTTGGTTTGATTTCCTTTGTTCTCAACTCGATTTTTGGATTTATTTCTGTTTCAAGCAGAAAAGATTGAATTAATTTCAAATATATCGTTATTTAAGCTTCTGCTTTCATGATTTCTTGAAAATATGGCTTGACTTAGATATGATTGGAGTCAACTAGAACGCATTGTTTTTAGTGACGAAGTCTAATTATATGATTCTAGTTTAGCTTCTATGAGAATTGGAAGTGCATATTGATCGCCTTACATATATTCAAATTTTTAGTGCAAAATGCTTCAGATAATGATCAAGATAAAAATTGAACATTTGAAACTTTAGAATACGAGAATAAATGTGGAAAAAACTTGTGTTGATTCATTTAGGTCGTCTTAATTGTCTTGTTATGTTGGCTGAATGATTTCCTGAATTGTGTAGTAAAACTGTTTGTTTTATTATCATGTAATTTTAAGACACTTTTGCATCTTGAAAATGTCTGCTTCTACTCCCGGAATGCAGCTTATCATTATAAGATTTCTCTGTACCACATTTGTAGCTTCTGAGGAAGACTTCGGCCCGTCAAATATCAAAAACTGCATCCCCTCTGGAACAGTTTCGTCAGGCGATACAGCAGGTTAGTTACCGTACAACATGTTTTCCTAATAGTATTTACCATTTGACCAAAATTTTGCTGGTTTAGACTGTTCCAAAACTGAATTTTTTCCATTTTCTCACTTAGCTTTAACCATTACCGTTTAGTACCAGCGATACATTATTTTCATATAAGACTCTGAACTAGTGATGGAGGATGGAAATATGCTAGTTGCAGGATTAAATTGTAAGACTTTATTTTATATTTTGTGGGTTTAATTGTAATTTGACATACATTTAGGCTATTTTAGCTTTTAGATTATTATATACTAACTAATTTTTGCTTATTTGCCAAGTATTAGAAGTTAAGGGTTATTTTAAGGGTTTTTTTGCCTTTTATTGGAGTTTAGGGTTTTGTTGAGATTGGTCTATTGGATATATGAGAAAATTTTTATTAAGATTTCAGATTGTTCTTGAATTTTTTTTTTGAAGTACTTGTTCTGCATCAATGGGTTTCACTCTTTCTGGGACAATAAATACACAATCTTACTTTCTCTTTGCCAAAGAAGTATTTCTGAGTAGAAGCTACTTTTCTTAATTAACCATATCTGTAGATGATAATCAATTTATGATTATTTGCAAAACGTCACCTTTCTTGAAAACAGCCAATATAAAATTGCTGGAACCATATACTTATATATTGAGGAATTCATACATTTGTTAATCTAATCCAAGTTTCTAGGGGTGGGGCTAATCGGCAAATGATGTCTCTCTCTCACACATTCTAACACACTTACACTCATACCAACAATAGAATACATCTTGATTGCTGCTTTTTTTCTGTCTTTTTTGGAATGACATGCACAAAGAAGGCTTTCTAAAGTTAGTGCATTAGTTGATTCATTGAGGTAATCTTTCAATCATGTCAATGTAGTGCTTTATTTGCAGTATATTTAAGGTATTTAAGTTGCATTTGCTAGGCATAATGAAGCAGAGGGTAGGGGAGAAATTATCCTATACCATGTATGGTATCTACTGAAGTAAAGGATATATAGCAGTCATTAGATAACTGTGTTGGTAGTTTGAAACTTCTAATTAGATTTTGTTATCTTTCCTAATTGTTTTTCTTGTTCAATTTGAGCCATGTTGGCCCAATTGTGATTGGCACAAGTGATAATATTTTTTTCCTAACTCATGAATGTTACTGAGGTGCAAGAATGACCAAAAATTGAGAATTGAGATTACTTTTTAATCACAAAGCTGAGAGGAGATCCAGCTTTATTTTCCATACATGCACATGTAGTAACTCTATAGGTGGCATATTATCCTTAGGAACCAAGATTTATTGCTGATATTTCCCACTTTGAGGCATGAAATATCCCCTTCTGTACTATTTAGGGTGTCTGATAATGATAATTTAAGAGTCTGTTGTGAATTTTCATGAATACTTGTTTTAATATATTATTTGTTGCCTTCCATTGCTGTCAACTAAGCATGGCATTCAATGTCTTCTTCAAATGGAGCAGAAGCAGATGAGCACAATTCATAGTTTCTTATATTTAAGCGTTTATCCAACTAAATTTGATTCTTTTGTGTTCCTGAACCAGGGTTATGAAGTTTCAATCAAGGAACTGGACAACCTTTTGTCCCTCCTTGCGGAGAAGAAGAGAAAAATGGAACAGGAAGAAGCTGAGAGAAATATGCAAATACTGCTGGATTTTTTACACTGCTTACGGAAGCAAAAAGTTGATGAACTAAATGAGGTTCATTGCATGTACTTTGTGCCACCATTTCGTTTCTGTTTACTAATTTTTGTACCATGATTCTGTTCTATCCAATTCTTTCTTCAGTTTTACCGTTCAAGTCTCGTTGTGTTGTTTTTTTTTTTTTTTCCCTGTTCATATATATATATTTTTATATTTCATTAATTGTGATATTTGTTCCTCAGTAGCTCTAGCATATTTCCTTGACTCTGCAATTGGTTTACTCTAATTTTATTTTAACAGTTCTGTGCACATATTTGTACAATTAGCTACATTAATTGATAATTATTTTGATTTTTTTGTTTTGGGCTGAAAGATTCTTTTCTTTTCTTAGATACAAACTGATCTTCAGTTTATCAAAGAGGACATAAATTCTGTGGAGAGGCATAGAATGGATTTGTATCGTGCAAGGGATAGATACTCTGTGAAATTGCGGATGCTTGGAGATGATTCAAGCACAAGAAAGCCATGGTCTTCATCCATAGACAAGAACATTAGTGGAATTGTCTCTAGTTCTCTTAATGTCAGAGGGATGCCTGGAGGGAATCTCCAAAACAGGAAAATAGATGGAAGGACGCAGTTGAGTGGCCATGGAACTCAGAGAAAAGATGCCTTAAGTGGAGCAGACACTCAAAGTTTCAATCAATCAGGTCTCTCTGTTGCAAGAACAAAGCGGGTTCATGCCCAGGTTTGTGATTTTAGAAGGTTTCGGTATCAAATTTTTGCTTGATATATGTTTAAATCTTATACTCTTATGTAGTTGTAGTTGACAATAGTGAGAAATGACTTTAAGACTTGAATTCCATTTGGTCAGTATTGAAATTAAAAAAAAAAAAAAAGAAAAAGTGGCCAAAAACCTACTAATTATTGACATTAATACTTCTGCTTGGCTTGATAAACTTAAATCTAAACTAGTTGTATCTTGCTACACTTATTTTCCTGTTGCTGCACAGATCTTGTGAGTCACATAAAAAGACTGCTTTGGTCATGCATTTATGGTTTTGGACGGGATGTTACAATATTGTGGATATATGGCTTGCCATTTACAGTTAGATGCTCAAGCTAGCAATCTTACAGATTATATTTGGAGAATAATTTGCCATTGAATGGTTTTGATGTAAGTAGTTGAGCCTGACAACTGGCAGACGTAACTTCAAAATTTCATAATTTCTTAAGAGAGGTGTCAACCTTCTGGGAAAAGTGTTCTAATTGATTTATTGTGCTATCTACTTTTGCATGTGGATGTCATTTATAGTTGGCTTAGCTCAAATCACTAAACCATTATTGATTCATTATTCTTTTCATGCGTAAATTCACTTTAGTTTTTTCACCTTTGGCTGCAGTTTAATGACCTACAAGAGTGTTACCTGCAAAAGAGACGTCAGTTGGCAAACCAACTGCATATTAAGCAAGAAAGTGACAAACATGTCATTCATAGAGAGGGTTATAATGCGGGTCTTGCAGAATTTCAGTCTGTTCTGAGTACTTTTACTCAATACAGGTATGGATGCCACTTTTCAATTATCTAGTGGACATAAGTTGATATTAACACCTTCCATCCATTTCTTTCTCATTTCCTTTCCCTATTGTACTTCAGTTTATCATCAGTTTTTCTTTTTGATTCCTCTCTACCAGTCGACTAAGAGTCATTGCTGAACTGAGGCTTGGAGATCTCTTTCATTCAGCCAATATAGTATCAAGGTGAGATTCTTACGTGTGAATGTTGATATGAAATTGTAAATCAATGTATTTGTTCTGATATGCTGTCAGTGCTGCTAAAAATGAAATTGAATATCAAGATTATCCATGGTAGGATGTGTTTATGCTTTTGTTTCAAATCAAACTGATTTTCATAAGCTTTTCAGAAATTAAAACTTAATTTTACCAAAACTGCTCACTAACATGTGGACCGCACTGATCAGTGGTTTGATCACCATTTTCCAAACAATTTTTATATGCTTGTACCTTTTGCATGTTATTCTGCAATCTAGATGTGTAAATTTGGTAGTTAAGTAAAACTATATGGTCTAGAATATATAAGTCATCATCATGAAACTGTGTGGCTGTAAATCCTTCTTTATCTTTTATGGGTCCCGAGCACTCTTTCCCTTCTTCAAACACACTGATATATTTAAGAGAATCATTGAACAACAGTAGAGTGGATCAATTTCTGCTATGTATGTATTCTTTACTGCAATTACTGTCTCTGAGGATCCCGCCAAAGCACCTTCTACTTCTGAGTTCTTTTAGGCCATAAACTAGATTCATATAATATTCAAGGCATAAGAAGTCATCCTTTTCCAAAAGTATTTTGATTGATTGGCAGAGCAACTAAAAAGTAAAGCTGCTTCATTCATATCCTCACCCATATTCCAAGTTCAAATTATGGTTTGTATGTTTAAGAATCCATTTTGTTGCATGTTTTCTTCTTCATACAAATAGAAATAGGATCATTGTTACATAGTATTATGTTTAGGAAAGCAGTTCTGATTGAAAATGATCCTAAGATTCTGAACTGATCTTGGTTAGGGATTACAAATCCGAGGTTCGTATAAAGAGCAGATTTTTTTAGTTGTATTAGCGTCTATAGAGACCAGAATCCAAACTACATGTGTAAAGTAATCATGAAAGTGCTGGCAATAATGCTTGCTACATCTTCTTATACTTATTGGTTAGTAATCTGAAGTACTGTTTATGTGCTTAAACAGGAGCACAAATGAATATTATTTACGAAGAAGTAGCTTCAAAATACTGGCATTCCCCCCAAGAAATCAGAGGCCGGTCACCATTGTTAGGGATTATCCACGATACTCAGAATTTCATTTCTTTCTTCACTCTGAAAAGCCTGTTTTCACTTTCACATAATTATAGGGTGTCTAAAACAAAGCAGTGGGTATTTGCCTCTGGATTAGGAAGCTTAGTTCTCTGTGAATCTTGGTATTTTTCTTGCAAACAAACCAAATCCACTCAATCTGTGTACTTGTGCATGTGTACATATATATTTTTATCTTCATTCCTGATTGAGCCTGCTGAAAATATTTTGAATGGATCATGGTAATTGCAGCATAGAATTTGATCGTGATGATGAGTTGTTTGCTACTGCTGGAGTGTCTCGGCGCATTAAGGTTTTTGATCTCTCTGTGGTAAGTTCCTGAATTTCTGGAACCTTGACAATTGCTTTTGGTTACCATTATTTTTAGTCACAATTGACAAAGAGAATGTACTATGGCATGTTGCTCCTCCCACCCCTGGAAAACAATAAATATTGGTGTTTTAGAACATGTTATATGAATGACTTTTCTCTACATTTGATAACCATTTATGTTCCTGGGTTAGTCTTGCACCTACTGTGGTTGTTTTTTCTAATACTGATTTGTAAAATGCTTGTGAACGAGGCTTGTATTTTGTTTGATTAAGTTAATATGATAGCAATGGATCTGCACATTGACAAACAAATTCAGAGTTAATAATTTGTTATTTTTCCTTTCAATCTTTGACTATGCCACCTCTTATTGACCATGCAATTGTTTTCTAGGTCCTAAACAAACCAGCAGATGTACATTGTCCTGTTGTGGAGATGTCCACGCGTTCTAAACTAAGTTGCTTGAGTTGGAACAAGTATTGGAAGAATCATATAGCTAGTAGTGATTATGAGGGGATAGTAACTGTGTGGGATGTAACAACTCGTCAGGTAATGAGGAATGGTTATGGTTACTCACCTGATAATATATTCAAATACTTGGAGTTTCTTGTTATATTTTTCATTTCAAACAAGCTTTTTAACTAACCTTACTTTATATTTCATATTGTTTTACTCACTTCCATAGAGTCTGATGGAATATGAAGAACATGAAAAACGAGCATGGAGTGTTGATTTCTCACGGACAGACCCCTCAATGCTTGTATCTGGTAGTGATGATTGCAAGGTACGCAGAGATATTCCATATCCTGAACCAAGTTTTGCTTTGCTTAAAAGATTTATTACGTGATATCATTGCATCTTGGAAGGGGAGAGTGAGGAGATAATCATGTATTATCTCCGCATGGGGCTGTCAAATTGTCAATTTGTGTTAGCTAGCCTTAATCTTGTCATGTCAAGACAAGGGCATAGCAGATAAACGGTTGATGTGTACATGATATAGTTAATTAATCTTGTCAAGGTTCTTGACGTGAATATGGGACATCTATTTTACGAGTTGTACAACATGGCATGGGTTAGATGTTTTAATTAATAAGTCTTGTACACGAGTCAAAATAGATAATCTATTTAAATATGATTAACCTATTTAGACATGACATTACAAACTTGTTTAAATAATATTAAATATTAGTAATTCCATAAATAAGTCTATGAGTTATGTGGGTTAGCCCGTTAATACGATCTATTGAACATGTCTAAATGAATTAGGCAGAAAACGTGCATAAGACGTGAAAATTCTCATGTCATAAACAGATTGGCACAAACGTGATTATACAAAAGCCAAAACCGCTTAACATCGAGTTTTGTTCATGTATGGTGGTGGATAATGTTCAAAATTGCTAGGTCTATCTCCATGCTTGAGAAACTAATGTTTGCTGTATGTACTGTAGTCCATATTTTGTAGACCTAAGAACTGGATGGCGGTGATTTTGGCTTTTATATTTATGTTATGTTTGGAAAATTTTTTACCCTTTACTTTCCGAGCATATGTCATGTTTTAACCTTTTTATGTTATCCTACATGAAGAAATTGGCTAATAAAGACAGAATATATTTAGGAAGATAATATGAACTCCGGTCATCAACCTGCTGGCTGACTGCAGTTTCAGCTATTAATTATTTGGACTTATGTTTATTTTGTATTGCGGCATCCTAAAAAAGCTACCCAAGTACTATGTAGATTTAACTTTCTTCGTGCTGTTATTTGTATCCTTGAGATTTACAGCTTGTTTTCTTTCCACTCGAAGACTTATGGCTTATATCAATGCAGGTGAAATGAGCATCGGTGTTGAAATTTGAATTTAGTTACGTGATTGAAACTAGTTTACTCCTTATTTACAATTAGGACAAATGTTAAGCTCCTCTAGAAAATGTGTGCGGTTGTCTACTTCTTTCTATGCCTCAATCTTTAGCATTTATCGACCTGTATTTTAGGTTGGGAGGATAAGCTCAAATTGATAGTTTTATTTGCTTTCAGCTTTGATTATTGCTAAGTGAAAGTTCATTGTTGACTAATCGTGTCATGGCTGTGTTTTTTGTTAATGGACCAGGTGAAAGTTTGGTGCACAAAGCAAGAGGCAAGTGTTCATAATATTGACATGAAAGCAAATATATGTTGTGTCAAGTATAATCCTGGATCCAGCAATTACATTGCGGTACGTGCACGGAATTATATTTTTTTCAAGAAAATGTGTGCTGTAACTCCTTGCGGTTGATATAATACTTGATTACTTCATATCAATTCTTGTTCTATTCCTGTATGCTAATTGCAGTGCTTTGTGGTGATCCATTTGTATTCTGATATTCTGATATAGACAACTATTATTCTTAGTCACTTGTGTGCGCTTGCTTGTATGCTGATTCATCAAATATTTTGGATCATTTTTGGTGATTTATTTTTCGAAAGAAGTTCTAAATTCTCCTTCGAATTCTCTGGTTTTCCCTTTCAAAATTTTGTATACAAAGTGCACTTAATTTTTGAGGTTGAAAAATAATTTTTTACAGAGATGGAAAATTGAACTAAAAAAAAGGAGGGAGAAACATCTTTATTGTAGTTTAATTTTAATTTAATGGGGAGGCTAGTATAATTGGAAAATCTTCATTTCTAATTTTTCTGAAAACAGTGAATATGATAATGATTTGTTTCAATTTCATAATGGATGAAAGATTGTGTTTTGCAAAAAAGAAAAAAAAAAAAAAAGAACTAGAAATCTTTTTAAGTATGCATTTTCTTTCCTGTTTTCTTTGAAACAGGAATATTTTCCAAAAATTAAATGACCCTTAATGTTTGTAACTGCATTGAGCAATTCTGGCGTAGATACTCCGTTTGAATTTTTCAGTATTTTAAGAATGCTACTTGACAATCACAAAGCCAGTTTTGAAGAAGAAGCTGGAATTTGAAATCGCTTTATATTCAAGTTTCCTCTTAATACTGACTGGTTTTATTAGTCCTGCTAGCTTAGGCGGATGCTAATTTGGAACCACTTTTCTTCTATGTGGGAAAAAAGAACTGAAAACTATAAAACATTTTGGGTTTATGCAGGTCGGTTCAGCAGACCATCACATCCACTATTATGATTTAAGAAACATCAGTAGTCCGCTTCATGTGTTTAGCGGGCACAAGAAAGCCGTCTCGTATGTGAAATTCTTGTCTGAAAATGAACTTGCTTCTGCATCTACGGACAGCACACTAAGGTTATGGGATGTGAAGGAGAATTTGCCGGTGAGTAATACGTTTATATATATTGGTTTAGTATTTCATAATTATGCCTTAATCCCAGATAATTGTTTTCTTTTGCTTTTATTGCTTTTAAGTTCAAAATTTCTAGTCTCTAAATTGATGCATTCAATAGTATGGCTTTCGAAAAGCAGCGAAATTGACCAACTCTACATTCCAAGAAAGTAAATGTATAGTGTAACATGTCATGGATAATTTTCTTTATATGCATGTCAGTCTTCAAAATAAAAATGAATTGTTTTGAGCTAGATTCATAAGTGTCTTTTAAGTTTCTATTGCAGATTCATATAGTCACTTCTTTTTTGTTATAGACCATTACCGAATTTGATTACTAGAATCCAAAAACAAGAATTTGAAGATTGGAGGATTTAAGAAAAGGTCTCTGTTAACTAAAGCTTAGTTCTTGCACGGTACATTCGTGTGCTGTTATTTGTCCATTTCATATCGTCTTTCCATCTTTGCTCTGCTATTAGTATGAAAAGCTTCTATCGTGTTGTTCTGGAGATTTAAACTAAAGCCATTTATTTATGTAATGAGTTCTGGAATAGTAGCTAGAATGTATGTTTTGTTTTGAATTCTGGGATCTCTTCATCGACATCATCCGGGTTTACTTGCAGCTTCGAACTTTTAGAGGCCACACGAATGAGAAGAATTTCGTTGGCCTCACCGTAAACAGCGAATACATTGCATGCGGCAGCGAAACAAATGAAGTGTATGTGTATCATAAGGTAAGGAAACCACCATTCAAAAACAATCTGACAATCTTCATCGGGATTTTTAAGTTTCGTAGTCAGGGGAAACAAACTAAAGCAAATGGCTGTCAAAATATTTGCAGGAAATCTCGAAACCTGTAACATGGCATAGATTTGGTTCACAAGATATGGACGATGCGGATGAAGATGGCGGTGGATCGCACTTCATCAGCGCGGTATGTTGGAAGAGTGATAGCCCTACCATGTTAACCGCTAACAGTCAGGGAACCATAAAAGTGCTTGTCCTTGCGGCTTGATAAAATTTGAAAGAGATTTGAAAAAGAGATTATTGAGAGAAAGTTAATGGCAACTAATCTATTGCTCCATCCTTTTATTTTTTCATTTTAGTGTATATTATTGGTTTTAGTGAGAAAATATATGGTCAGAGAATTAACTCTGTTGTATTCTTCTCATTAATACATATTATTGTTATTATTATTCTTGTTTAACGAGTTTCAAGGAAAACTCATGCTACACTTTTTTATGAATTATTTTAATTTAATATTATAAAAATATTATAATTGATTTATAATATAAATTTTAATATATAATTTTTTAGTTTTTATTAAAATTTGTGACACTCACGTTGCAAGTGTTGAAAAAATAACTAATAAATAAAATATTTTTTTATTAAATTTAGGTATTTTTTTTTTTGTATAAGTGGATAGTTCTTTTAATTTTAAAAAAAATGTATAAATAATAACAGTTGTCAAAGTTTTAGAAAGAGAAAGTGGTTGTTTTTTTAATTACCTGAGTAATTTGAAGGTGAGCGGATTATGCTTTATTTTAAAAAATATTAAAAAGTTGTTAAATTAACTTTTTAATGCATTTTAATTTACTTACACTATTATTTTTATTTGTTTTTTTTTTTTGTCATTTAATAATGAAGTTGGTATGAGTTAATATGTGACACTAGACTTTTTTTTTTTTTTTTAATTGGTAGAAATTTGGATAATTATATCCTATGAATATGTAACATCCATATACATACTAAAAATGTGAAATCAAAATTAGTGTAATATATAATGTATGGTTATATGAAATTATGGCGGGATGACAAAAAATGAGTAAAAAATTTGTTGAAAGAAAGAATCTCTTACTGGGTATTATACATTTTTATTCAAATTTATATCTTTATCAATACATTCTTTTAAAATTTTAAGTAATTTCATTAAATTGATATTCGATTAACATACAATACTGGGTTAATATTTTGGTCAAATCTTATAATATAGTATAGCTATTAAAAATATAAAAGAGATAAAAAAATATTTTAAAATATACAATAGCAATTTTAAAAGGTCGAATGGAGCGAAATTAAAAATCATCCTATTTTATCCTACCTTCACTTCTAAAAGGGAAAACCTCATTTGGAATGGACCATCTAATAATATAAATTAGCTAGTCTCGTCTTGCAGCATTAGTATCCATATTTATTATGTATATAAAATGTTCAATTAAATTAATATTATAAATCAAGCAATATTAACTTAGTTGATGAATTTACAAAATAAAAAATTAAATAAAATTATAAAATGTAAAAGTAGGAGTATATACATTTTTTTTTTGCACAAAGAATAACTAACCATTCAGTAAAATATTACTCACTCTTTTTTTACACTGGTATTTTTTAAAATATATTTTTTTCTACCCACGTATTGCGTGTGTCAATTTTAGTCTATAATATTAAAAAAAAGCAAATTAAGTTTAATATAATTAAATTAAGTGATACTAACTTAATTGATAAAATAATATAAAGATTAAATTAGATTATAGTAAATTTATAAAATTAAAAATAAAAATATCGTTTAGTATGAAACTTCAATATTTTTAATTAATTTTGTTTGCATTCACACATGAAAAAAAACCTACCTACTGCTTGGGTAAGTTTTGTTCTTTTTTTTACACATAGTACTTTTGTCAAAATCTACCTATATATAACATCTTCAATTGAGATAACGTTACGAGTTAAGTACCTGACACAAACTCAATTAGTTAATAAAAAAATAATTAATGACGATATAAAATTAAGGATATATATTATTTAATTTTTAAATAAAAACATATTTAAAAAAAAAAATCTATCAAGAATCTGTTCATGGTTAGTCAACTTGTCTTATCGGATAAGCTCGACCTAGATTAGGTTAGGCCTAAGTAAGATTCTTTATCATTCGAGTTGGCTTGGTCAGCCTAAATTACTACTAAAATAATAAAAATATTTTTATTTAAATTTAATGTGAACGTTAATATAAAACTAAATTTTTAATTTTATTTTGAATTATGAAACATGCCAAATTTAGGCAAGAAAATAAAAAATTTATGAGCCATGACCATGAACTCAACTAGTTATCCCTTTCATTTCTCAATACCTACTTAATTTGCAGCTTAATTTCATGCAGAACAACATCAATTTACCTTCTCTACCTGCTTCATAGATATTCAAATCAAAGGTTAC
>JBBYHM010000006.1:6572028-6582327 GCA_038381775.1 Adansonia rubrostipa
GGGAATGAGGTCCATTTAATCTTTATCGAGCCATAATTAACAAAAACCTATAAGTGAAGTAAAAAATAAATAAATAAGACACGTATTATTTTTTTTATTTACGGAGTTTTAATTTTTTATTCACTTAGTGGGAGTGTAACAATCTAGTTTTGTGTGTGTCTCTATATATATACACACGCTAATTATAAAAAGGTTGCGATATTAACTTAGTTACTAAATTTATTTAAAAACTTAATTAAAATTAAATTTGGACACACACACTACGTGAGTGAAAATGAATAATATATTTTTTAAAATATATATTTTAAAAAATTAATAAATAAATACGTAAGAACTTAATCTTATATTTAGATTGGAGTAAAAGAAAGAAAAGTAAAGTAAATCTTTTTTCTTATTTGAATTAATTTTTTTTACCTCAAAAGAAAGTAAGAAAAATTGAATATCCTTTATTTTTACTTAAAATATTTAATTTTTATAAATTTTAATTTAAAATAAACTGAGGAGAAAAAAAATATTATTTAAACCTTTTCTAACACCTCACCGATAGTCCTATCTAATTATTTGATGCCAAATCAGTCTTTGTATTTCCTGCCCATATTTAATAATTTTTTCTTTCAACTTCAATTCTATATTCAATCCTTCACTCTACCATAAACCACCACCATGGGATTAACAAGCAGTCACTGCAACCCAGTCTCCCTTGTGCCCTCCCCCAACCCACCCACAACCATCGGTCCCTCTTTCTCCCCCTTTTAGATAGACCCAAACAAATAGAAGCAGTTATACTGCTAATGATTTCTCAGATTGAAAAAAGAAATTAAAAAAATAAATAAAAAATTACTCGATCATATGGTCGGCCTAAGCTTTACCCTTTCAACAAGAACGCTGTACTCGATTGAAGAATTTAAAATAACAACAAAGTCACCATCGTTTTCGATTATTTTCCTCTTTTTGACAAGTATTTCGTTTTTTAAACTTTTTTGTTTCTCTTTTTCCATGTTTTAAGAGATTATGTTGAGGTTGATCTAGTGATTAGTTTTTCGCAGTAATGAAAGTGAAAGTTTGGCGGTGGTTGTATGTTAGTCTCAAGGTTACGGTTGGTTTTATCGTAGAGAGAGAGTAATTAGCCGAGAATTCAACTGGAGTTAAAAAGAAAAAATTATTAAATATGAAGTAAAGTAAAACAGACGATTTGGCGTAAAATAATTGGAAAAGACTATTGATCACATGGTAGGAAAGGACCGTAAAGTAATTTTCCTGAAACGAGGAGTTCGTCTTTTAAAATTAAGAATTTTAAAAGACTTGGTAGTTTGGAGAGGAGGTGGATATTATCTTAAAGTTTAGTAATTTTTAATTATAAAAATATGTAAAAATTTTTAATATGTTTGATTAATTAAAAGTTTTATATTAGTATAAATAATAATATTAGAGTTAATTATGTATTTTATATATTTTAAGAAATTATAAAAGATTTTAAAAATTACACGCTTGCACATTAGTAAATTACTAATTTATCATAAACTATCATATTTAACTTTTTTTTCTCTTTTTAAAATTTTTTTGCATTATTTTTATATATACTTACATTTCGAGTGCACATAATTTTAGTATTAATGATGTATCAAATATAAATTTTATTCATATTTAATTGCTTGAACATCTCTATATCGACAAATAGTTAAATCTTATTCATAATCTGATTCAACTCTATCCGTAAACATTGATTAGAGTAGTGCTAGTTGTTACCTACTTGGTTAAAAAAAAAAAATCTAAAACCCTTATGGATACACAATTAGCACCAATGAAGTGAGGTTAGAACTAGTGTAGTTGATATCGTAAAAATATCTGTCATATTGGTAAGTAGATTTTAATTTTAAAATAAAATAAAATAGTATTAATAATATATCATTTCATTTTTTGGTACTTATTGTACCAATCTATTCTGGCTAATATTAGTCAATATTAATGCATATTAATTTATATTGTTCAAGATTTTGATTTTTTATTTTTTAAAAATTTTTTATTATTTGATTTTTTAGCTAATTTCTAATTTTTTTCTACCTTGATCATTTTTATTCTTTTAAAAATTATATTTACAAATAAAATATATTATTAAATTAGGCTATTGAACTTAATTAACAATAATTTTAAATATATTTATACTTATTCATTTGATGTTTAAAAATTATCAATTTTAAATATTTATAATTTTAAAATTTATTTTTTACATGTAAACATATCTATATATTTAATGGATATATATTTACATGTATATATAATATATATTTGATTAAAAATTTTAAAAATGTATTATAAATATATATAAAAAATTTTTAAAAATATCAATAAACTTAAAATAATACATTGAAATATATCAATACTAAAACCCCGTGTTAATTGTATAAATTTATTGTGTATATGACTTTTTTTTTTTGCCTTTCGTTTTTATTCACTACTAATCTTTTTACATGGTTGCAATTTGTAGCTTCTTATCTATTTCTATTCAAAGATTTGGTACTTTTTTTTTAATCATTTATGGATCAATCTAAATTTTAGTGTACTATTTTTTATCAAGTATTTTTTTATTTAATAACTCGAACTTAATTTTTTTCCTTTCTTTTAATAAAAGAATACGTAATGCAAGGATAAAGAAAAGAATTACATTTGTTAAATTCGAATTTCATAAATACTAAATGTCATCATTTAAACATAATGATATAAATTAAATAAATTAAATTTCGAATTCAATTTTCCTTTACATAATTAACCTTTTTACTATTAATTTTACTAAAAAAAAAGCCCAGCTGTTGCTATTTGCATTTGAAAACAATTTGCATAACATGAATTTATTACTATAATTGATATCTATACTTAGTGTTTCGAACCTCAAAATAAAAAAATTTTCATTACCTTCTAATCTGTATAATTTTACCATTAAACTTATAATAACCAATCAAAATCTTAATCAAGTTCCAAAATCCAAAGTTAGCAACTTCCAACCACTAACAAATAAAATAATGAGCTATTTTAATTTTATTTTTTTCTTAAAAATAGACAGTTGTATATTTGTATGAGTTATTTTTTATACATTAAATATAAAATTTTATAAGAAATTTTAAGAGACCAAATATGTGTTCAAAATTTTTTTATTATTTTTATATTTTTAAATGTGTCGTAAATAATTATTCTTTTAATAGCCGTGTGATTCACGAGTAAAATATCAAAATTTTAATTTTAATAATAAAAATTAAATTCCGACAACTTTAACTAAGAAACAACTATTCCACTAATATCTCTGGTAGAATTTTAAGACTTCTCTAGTTCAAATGGGATGGTTTCTAGTCCCAAAGTTATTTTCTTAAATAATAAAATTAAATATAAATATTATTTTTTTTCCCTTGGGTCTCTTACATATTTTAAATTATCTGCTGCTGCTGACTTTTACAGTACCTTATTTTTTTTCTTCCCCATTTTGACAGTCAAAATTGTTTTGTGGCCCACGTCATTCGTTCTCAAAAAAAAAAAATCTTAAAAAAAATTAATTGAATTAAAATTTTTATTTATCGATTTTTTATAAATATTATATATAAATTGATAAAATAAATTTATATATTTTATTTATTTTTTAGTAAAATTACTCACTTTTAGAAAACTGTTCTTACATTTTTAGTAATGCAATTTTTTTAATTTTTTTTTAAATATCACATAGTGAATCATCACGTTCCAATTATGATTTAAATTCCTCAAGCACGACTTAAAATTCTGATTAATTTAGTTTAGTATAAAATTATAATAAATGGTTATTCTAATTTTTTCACATTAAAAAAATTAATTAAATTACTTAATAATAAATGGGATAACATTGAAAACTTTTTATATACGTAATAAAAAAATTAAAATAAATATCTAATTTAAAAGTCAACATCTAATTTTTGGTCAACAAGTCAACATTCGTATTAAAAAAAAAAGATATAATTTTTTTAATGAATAAAACTTTTTCCTAATATGACGTGGCAGAATGTCTTGACAGAAGATAAGTAGTCAACGGATAGTGGCTGACTGTTTAGCTCAAGCCGGGAGCCAACGACTCAGCCAGCCAGCTCGTCTCACTTCCTCAAAGCAAAGTTGGACGGTTCCCCTCGCTTCCAACGCTTCTCTTACGCTGAGAAAACCCCTTTTCCTTTTGACGAGTCTTTCGCTGTATTTCTCTCCGTTTCCATTCTATTTCCTTTCCGTCCAAGCAAAACGCTTTTTTGTCTTTTCATGTTTTTCCCTTCTCTCCTTAACCCTAACGCTACTTCCAGTTCCGGTCACTAATCCGGGCTTCAACGTTCAATCGCAAATGCCTCCATCGGAACAACCGCAACCGCCGTCGGAACAACCGGAACCTCAACCACCGCAAACGCTTCTCGACTTAATCACAGGCGTTCTCTCTCTCCTCCTCCTTTCTTCCCTCACCGTCCGATCTTTCGTTGGACGGTGGCAAGTCCTCCGATCGAAGCTCTGTTCCCTCCAATCCTCTCTGTCCTCAATCTCCGAATCTCCTCACTGGAACGAGAACGCTTTGCTCCACACTCTTTTCCCTTCTCTTCTCTCCACTCTCCAACGTTTAAAAGCTCTCTCCGATCAATGTACTCTATCGTCCTTCACCGGGGGGAAGCTCCTCATGCAAAGTGACCTCGACATGGCTTCGTCTGCTCTCTGCAACCATCTCAATGACCTCGATTTGCTTCTCAGATCTGGCGTTCTTCACCAATCCAACGCCATCGTTTTGTCTCACCCGGGACCTGGCTCTGATAAAGATGATTTGGGATTTTTCATCAGGGATCTCTTTACGCGACTTCAGGTTGGAGGTATCGAGTTCAAAAAGAAAGCTTTAGAATCACTTCTCCAGCTTCTAAACGACGACGAGAAATCTACTTCTATGGTTGCTAAAGAAGGAAACGTTGGCTATTTGATAAGTCTTCTCGAAGTTAACAGTCAACCATTAATTCGAGAACAAGCCGTTTTAGCAGTGTCGATGTTGGCTTCTTCAAGCGAAGTTTTGAGAAAAACTGTCTTCGAAGAAGGAGGATTGGGGCCTTTGCTAAGAATCCTCGAAACAGGTTCCATTGCTTTAAAAGAAAAGGCTGCGATTGCTGTTGAAGCGATCACCGCCGATCCGGAAAACGCCTGGGCAATTTCAGCATACGGCGGAGTCTCTGTCTTAATAGAAGCGTGCCGATCTGGTTCCCAACCAACACAAACCCATGCGGTTGGCGCTCTTCGGAACGTGGCTTCCGTGGAAGATCTTAGAATGGGTTTGGGTGAAGAAGGTGCGGTTCCTGTTTTATTCCAGTTGTTAGTCTCAGGTACCGCCGCTGCACAAGAAAATGCAGCCCATTGCATTTCAATACTTGCTTCTTCGGGCGAATATTTTCGTGCTTTGATTATACAAGAAAAAGGATTGCCGAGATTAATGCATCTGATTCAAGAGTTATCAAGTTCAGAAAGAATTGAGCATGTTCTCCGTACGATCAGTTCGCTTTCCATTTTAGATTCCGTTTCACGGATTTTATCATCTTCAACGGCCTTCATTATCCAATTGGGTGAATTCATTAAGCACGGGAACACGATTTTACAGCAGATTTCAGCTTCTTTGTTATCAAACTTGTCGATTAGTGATGGAAACAAGCGAGCGATTTCTAGTTGTATGAGTTCATTGGTAAAATTAATGGAATCACCAAAGCCAGTGGGGTTACAGGACGCGGCGGCTCAGGCAATGGTTTCGCTGTTGACTGTCCGATCAAATAGGAAGGAGTTGGTTAGAGATGAGAAGAGTGTCATGAGATTGGTGCAGATGTTGGATCCAAAAAACGAGGCTGTTTCTAAGAAGTTCCCATTGATGGTGGTGACGGCAGTATTGGGCGGAGGAAGCGGTGGTTGTAGGAAGAGACTGGTGGCCGCGGGAGCGAATAAGCACTTGCAGAGTCTGGCGGAAATTGAAGTCGCCGGAGCGAAGAAAGCGCTTCAGAGACTTGCTGGGAATAGACTCAAGAGCATTTTCAGCAGGACTTGGAGGGAATAACCAGAAAAGCTACTAACAACCCCCTCCCGGCAACTAAGGTACGCCGCTTTTACGAGGATAAAATTGGTAATTCAGGATTTTGTTAGGGTTTTGATAAAAACTTCTTGTTGGCGCGTGGAACAACTGCCTCTATTAGCGCCATTCGTAAGCGGTAAAAGTACGATATTGCCCCTTCTTTTCCCCCACTTAGGCTTTTAATTACTGGTACTCGGTTTGTCGCTCAAATCCAGCAAAAAATTGCCAGCTAAAACCTAAACATCGAAACCATGGATGTTCATGGGTCCCAATGTCACAACAATCAATTCGTTGTACTCTTTTTCTTTTGTCAAATATACGTCGTCGTTTTCATCGCATAGCATAAGCTAAGGTAGGGTAGAGTCTAAATTAACGGAGCAAATTTTGTAAATAAAACGTGAAATTTTGGTCCACAGTAGTTGTAAGTAGTTTAATTTTGGGTTTTAATTTTATTTATAATGCAGGAGGAGGAGTCCGTCCCTTTTGGAATTTTCTAACTGTCAAAAGATCGAGCAACTGCTTTGGTGGAGAGAGCAGTGAACAGACTTCTTCGTTTACTCCAAACTTTACGTAATTAAAATATTAATTATCTTTTTAATATTATATAATATATTATATGATGACTAAAGTAAAGGCATGGATGCGGTTTTTAGGGAGTATCCTCGTTTTGCTATTTTTAATTTATTTTTTAAAATTAATATTTAATTCACTCATGAAGCTGAGCTGTAAGAGGAAGGTTATGTTTCCTTCCTTTTTTATGGTTTTTTTTTTGGGTCTAATTTTAATTTTTCTTTACGTGGACTTTGTTTTATAATGTAAATTACAAAAGATTTGTTTGTGTTAAGTTAATGTGTAATGTTATTTGTTCTAATTTTGTCTGTCTGGTATTTTTGTTTGGTTGGAATGTTAGTTGGATTGAGATAACGATGAATATTGAGTGGATATGGAGAGACATCCGACGTTACTGATTATGGGGGTTTAGAAAGTTTTGGTTTAATCATCTTAGCATTTAGTTCATTTACGAAAATTTCCTTCTTTAATATTAAAAAAGAGGTAAAAAAAATAAAGTGTGGTTTAAGAACTAAATGTTTAATGTTGTTGTAAAATCATGATTTTAATAGATTTTTTTTTAACTTTAAAAATTATGCGAACGAGACCTAAATCCAGTGTTACAGTGCAATGATGTATGATCCATGACAATAGGCAAGGCTGACAGTTGCTTGTCTGAAGCTTTAGGACTAGATTTGGCCTTTCTGCTGGTTTTGCCCTTTCCAAGTAAGGTAGATGGGCGGGAAGCAACCCAACATTCGACTGTAATGATTATGGTCTTAGTATTTAGCTGCTCCTGCTGCTGCTGCTGCAGCATCATGGATGGGCTCTTTCATAAGATTCGGGAATGTAGGTCGTGGTGGTGGACCCCCTCATTTTCACACTTTGTTTGCAATCCTCAATGTTTGGCTTCGCGAAGTAAGCAGGCATCGCATGTCGATGATCATGTAATCTAATAAAAATGCTTAATAATCTCAAAGAAAATTATTATTGAAAATGATATTTTTTTTATTAAATTATCACTTTAAAACAGAATAAAATTCAAAATAAAAAGATTGATCATGTAATATTGTTCATAATCTAATTCTTTTCAAAATTTAATAGTTAAATAAGATCGGATTGAAGGAATATGTCGAGCAGATATGGAAAAAAAAAATATATTGTAATTTTTGTATCCTTAAGCAGAAAAGGATAATAAATAAAATTATACATTTTTATCGTTAAATACATTTATATGGCGTTGAACATATGATAATTTATAAGAAAAAGTTCAACAATTGTCTATACACTCGTTAAAATTTTAAAAATAAAAAAATAATTATTATATTATTTTTTTAAAATTTTGTGAAAATAATTAATTAAATATAAATTTTTTTAAATGAAAAATTTTAAATTATTGACAGATGTCCATTCGGGCCGTGGTGATTATAGGGCGCGTTAATATTTCTTTCTTTTCTTTTCTCTTTCTTACCGGTCAGATGGTCATTGATATCGATAGAGGGTCGGACCTAGCCCAAACAACGCTGGAGCAAGATCGAACCTTGTATCCATTGATTTGATTAAGGGAAAGAGAGATGGAGCCCTTAAAAGCTCGACTTTTTCCCTTGCCAAATAAAATATTATTTACGTTCGCGTCCCTATCATATCAATTAACCATTTCAGTATCGTTTCCACATATTTAACTTTAGAAATAGATTTGTTATTTTTATATAACTTTGATTTAAAAATTTATGAATTAAAGAATTAAATTATTCAAAATTAATACACATAAATTAAATTGCTTTTATCATAAACTATAAGTACCTGAAAAGCAGTTTGACTGTAAAAATAAAGAGGGATTTGTGGAGCAGAAGGCCTGGACCAGGAATGATATTGAGAATCTGAAAAGGGAGAAAGAAAGGAAAAATTGAGAAGAGGGCCTCAGCATTCAGCAACCACAGCAGCAGACCGGCAGGCAGGCGGCAGGGTAGAGGTGTTGTTAGGAAGCATAACATTAATGCATTTATATTTATTTAAGTATAGTTTAATTTAAGATATAAATTTTTAATTATATTTAAGTTTATTCGTATTTATTAATGAATAATTTAAATTCGTATAAGTTTAATCTATTATTTTTCTTAAAAAATATAATTTTTATTAAATTTTAAAATATAAGTATTTTCATATATCTTTTAATATTTTACACTTAATATTATATATTTATATTTATATTATATAATTAAAAACTAACAAAAATCAAATTAAAACTCAACTTTTTTTTAATCTAATTTAATTTTTTAAATTTAATATTTTAATCTAAATCTTTTATAGATCTTAGGGGTTAGAGGAGAGACCCGTGAGCAAATCTAAAGCAGGGTGTCGGAGCAAGGAAAAGAAAAATTAGGGAGAAGGGGGAAGGCGAGGCGGAGTAAGGCTCGGCGCAGATGTAGGGAAGAAGGGGGGCTATAAAACTACAAAAAAAGAGAGGAAGGGCCAGAGGAATGCGGGTCCCAAGAAGCAGAGTACAGCGACATTTCATTAGCCAATGAAACATTAAAAAATATATATGCTAGTTGGATAGCGTACTACATTAGGACTAGACCATATAAATTAGATAGCGAAAGGTCTATACAAGATCGAGTGGTCCATTCCTTTGTTCACATCAACAACAACAACTTCACATGCTGTTGCTGGCTTTGCTTGATTCTCGTTTTGTGACTTTTTTTTTTTTGTCTCTGCTTGTTTTATATTTAGTCCTTGTTTGGCACCCAAAATACACTAACAATGCACACTCCCGCAGCAGGCACCATGTCACATCCCTGCTGAATGCTAACTCTTAGCAAATTTTATTTTATTTTTTGTCTGAAATTTTTTATATTCGATAATTAAATTAAATTTTATTATTTTAAAATTGAATCAAATTAAATTTTAAATAAAAAATTTTCTTAATATTTATTTTTTTATTTATAAAATTTAAAATTAAAACTTCACTCAAAGAACATAAAACTGTTTATTAGTTGACCCAACAAATACAACAAATATTAATATACTTTTTTATATTTGGTTAAGGTCATATTACCCTCTAGACCCTTATAAAAGCTATTGTGTCCACAAGCTGTAAAGCTTTCATGCTTCCTTCTCTCTTTGGCTTCTATCATTACCTTCACAATTCTCTCTTCAGCGTTTTCCATCTTTCGTTACTTTTTTCGCGCCCAAACAAATTAATAAAAAGAAAAAAAAAAAAGGCTACTATATACTGTTTTAGGTTTTCCAACTCCAATGCCTTTGTTTGAGACTTTTGAGTCGCTTTATTAAATGTAAATATCCAGGGTTAGCGTATTATAAATGTGTAAAATTTTAAATTTAATGTAATTAATTTATGTAATAAATTTTAAAATTAAAATTTAATATATATAAAAGTTTAAATCTTAATATTATAATTATTTTTTTATTCTTAAATTTTAAAATTTTCATTAAAAAATATAACTTTTTCAGTTCTCTTGCAAGATATATCTTGCTATGATAAAAAAAACTAGTACAACACCACAATTTAGATTTATCTACGAGTAGCCTGGATCCAGGCTAGCATTTTTCTTGTTCTGGATCAACTCGATTTGATTTAAAATAATATTTTATATTAAAATAATATATTTTTAATTTAAATTTAATTATAAAATATATAAATATTA
>JBBYHM010000006.1:6623149-6635419 GCA_038381775.1 Adansonia rubrostipa
TAAATTATTAAAAGAATATTAAAATAAAATTCATTATTAAAGTTTTTTATTTATAAAAAATTATTTCATTATAATTTATTCATATTTATTTTCAGTATTAAATTCGGGTTCGGGTTCAAGTCAGGCTCAGGTTCAGGATTTTTCGGGTTTGGTCATTTCGAGTTTGGGCCATTTTGGGTTCGAGTTCTTTCAGGTTCGGGTCATTTCGGGTTTGGATTATTTCGGGTTTGGGCCATTCGAAGTTTTTTCGAGTTTGAGCTATTGATTTTTTAATCAAATCAGGTTTGATTCGAGTTTAGACTCGAGTTTAAATTTTTTCAAACAAATTTTCAGGTTTGAGTTCATTTTGTAACCTCTGATCACAACCCAAAATCCTACTTAAGAAACTCAGTAAACTTAATTCAGTGTTTGATAAATTAAGACGAAAATCAAAAGAAACTCCTTATTTAATACCAAGTTAATTGCTTTAGGCTTAAACTCGATAACCTTGAGACTATAATAAGTTTGATTAAAAAAAATAAAACTCAACTATTATATTTAAATTTCAATGGAATCTTCTGCTTATTTTCGATGTCTCCTTTCTAAATTAAATAAGAGTACTAAGGATGATTTCTAACCTTTCACCCTTGAAGATTAATCTAAATATTATTTACAGAAGCACATTTTCCCTCGATTCCTGGGTTTCTTTTTCTTTTTCTTTTTTTAATTTTCAATATTATCAGTTGGTTTTCTATTCGGGTAGGAATGACTGACAAAAAGTCTTTTTACAGAAGAAATCCAAAACAACAAAATGTTATCTTTCACGGATTGACAAATAACAATTCCCACCCCTCCCCACCAAAAAAAAAAAAAAAAAAGTAAATTCCAACCTTTTAATAAATTGTTTTGATTTGAAAAAAAAATTGTTTTGATTTAAAAAAATAATTGTTTTGATTTTACTTTTTCGGATTTCTACTTTTGAAAGTGGTGATTAAAGTTAATTTAAAAAATATATTTGTTCATTCAATAATTAACTTTTAATGACATTATTGTAATCCTCACTTTAAAAAGTAGTCCAAATCTGCATTCTTACCCAATCACTTTGTTAATGTTTCTTTTCCTTAATCATTTCCGCCTTTTTCTAACGTTTTTTTTTTTTTTGAAAAAAATTCATTCCGTATTCATTCTCTCTTTCGCTTTACTATTTTGACAAAACTTTTCTACTATATCCTTTACACCTCTATATTTTTATTTCGTCTGTTACAGTCCAATTTTATTTTATATTTACGTTAAATCATTATTATATCCCTTTAATCTCATATTATTACACCATTTGTTTTCCTTTTTCTCTAAACTCATAATGACCTCATCTTCATCTTTTACTTTCTCTCCCAATTTTCCCTAAAAACAAAATTTAATAAAAATAATAAATTTTATTTTCTTTGAAATTTTTCCTTTGTTTGGTTTTACATGTAACAGTTTATGCCTATTGACATACATAATAAAATTTTTTTCTTTGTTTGCTTTTTTTTCTTCAAAAGTTGTATTTTGCCTAAACCTTAAGGCTTTGGCGTTTTGGGGTTTCTTGTTTTTCCCCCTTTTTTCTCTTGTTAGTTGTTTCGGATTGTACTAAATTGTTTTATTATAAAAGAGATGCAATCGAGTCCATCAATCTGTGGCAAGTGTAAATTGGATTATGGATTTTTAAGTCAAAAAAAAAAAACTTGCTTTTTAATTTTCGAAATTCAAATTATGGGTTTTGGAAAGTGGATTATGATCGCTTTCCCAATCATGATTTTATAATTTTGTTTCTCATCTTCTTTCTACAAATGACTCACTCTCCTATCTTGTATTAATTTTGATTTAAATGTTCTTAAATGGAAATAAAAATAGAAATTTTAAGTTATTTTTATCTTAGATTTAATTAAATTTGGTATGGTTATTTATTGAAATAAATTTCCTTTCGATAATTTTGTTCTTCAATTGGGATGCTAAGGTTTTTGAGGTTTCTATAAAAATCACAGAGAAAAAAAAAGAAGGATAGTTCAGGTAAAATAATTAAATTATAGAATTTTTATATGAGATTTAAAATTTTAGATGATTGATTAGATTTAATTGAATTGGATTTATTTATTGAAAATAATAGAATATCAAATTTTTAAGTTTAAGGTTCTATCAAGAAGGAGAAGAAGATGAAGGAGGAGGTATTTTTGGCATAAAATTATCAGCTAGGATTAAATCTATCAGTGTTGCCTTCTTTTATCGTAATGGCTAAAAACATGGAGATTAAATGTAAAAAAAAAAAAAAAAGCACAATGAGTTAAGTGTCACATAGCTCAAATACGAAGAGTGAAAAAAGATTTTTTCGTTTTTTTTTTCATGATATTAGTTATCAAACCATAAATCTTAATACAAATTTAAACTTTAAATACACTAAATATCACCCATAAAAATAATTATGTGAGCCAACTGGGTTAAGTCCTAATTGAACAATGAATCTTGTTATCTTCATATGTAGAATGTAAACATCACATATTAATGATCCATAGAAGATCTTGAACGATCACGATGATTAGGGACATGCAGTAACGCCTAGTGGTTTTATCCGATTTATCTAGAGTCTCAAAAAACATTCTCAAATAACAATCGCGAAACTGGAAAATAAAGGCTTCGAAACATTGAACAATAATGAACAAAATTCAGAGTTAAAAAAGCTGGCACAGATAAACGAAATACTTGATATTAGACCTGCAGGAAAAACGCCCACGAAACAGGATCACATACCACAAAACGAAACAATACAACTAAGACCACAAAGAGTAATACAAAAATTAACGTAGAAAACTAAAACTAAGCAGAGAGTTACTCTGTTTTTCCACACCAAGTTTCGCTAATTAAGTGGTTTAATACATTACAAGCAGTATTTATTCCACAACTTCAATTTAGACCAAAGCAGCTTTTATACATCATTCACTGCCACTACCACTGCCATAATCACTATCACTATCACTTTAACTAGAATAAGAACGCTTTATGCAGTTCCAATGGACAATATAGTTGCATCCATGCTCTAGACACTCAAGGGATAGATCTTGACAGGGCTCCCGACAGTCAGCACATTGGGGGTAGTAATAGATCTTCTGGACGAAAGTGAGAGGATGTGGATGATTCTCATACGCGTATTTACTTCCGACCTTGACAAATGGGTATTCTCCAAGAACACAGTTGGGATGCACAGCATTGTCACAAATTTCACAATGATAAAACCAATTCTTTGGATCTCTTCTTTTTTCACAAATATCACAATAGTGTCGTAGTGGATGGTCATCGGAATCTTGATAAGCAAGTGTCAAAGAATGTTTATCACACTTATGCCAAACATAGCGTGGAAATGTAACACATCTCATATCCAAAGCAAACTCGCAATCCTTGCATCTGTATGCATATCCATGTCTTGGAAGTTGACCACAAGCAGTGCACTTCCCTTCATACTTGTTATCATAGAAGAGGTAATGTGGTTCATCTGCTTGATATGTAAAACCATGAGATTTTGTAGCACATCGAAGACACAGGGAAATAGCAAAATTATCATTATCCAATTTGTAGGAGAAACCACTGCAATCGTAATCACAGGTACGACATTTAAAAATACCATTTGTGAGAAGACTGAAGGGCTTTGCAGCAAACCATAGTTGATTCTTCCTCCATAATTCAGCACAGGCTTTGTGCAGAAAGAAATCGCAGTCTAAACAATAGTAAAATGAAGAAGGGATGGGTAGCACGCATCCGTTGCAATGTTTATTAACCTTGATCTCTTTGCTGAATGTCAAGTTGTGCTTATGACTAAAATGTATTATCTCTGCGGCTATTACACCCTCCCCATCTTTGATTTCCTGTATAACGCGAACGATGGGATCCCAAGATTTATCAGACAACCAATCGAATTCCTTGAATTCATCTAGATTTTTTAGTTCAAGTACGTCGTACAAAAAACGGTTATCAATGGCACACTTGACATGGATAACGAAATCACAGTCTGGTAGAGAACAATAATAACTCCCATGGTCCATGTTTACTTTTTTATAACAGATTCTGCAATCCCAACTTCTAGAATCATGGTGGTCAATGCAGAAGAAAAAGCTGCGGGAAATGGGATGGTGATGGAGATTGAGTCTAATGTGGCGTGGCAATGAAATGCAATCCTCATGAACTTGAATGTTGCATGTAGAACAAGTATAGGAAACATTATTTCCCGGCGTGCCACATGCATCACAAACGAATGAATATTGTGGTCTTAATAACAAGGTGAATGGGTGTTCATGATGACTTTTATCTTCAATAATGGGTGGTGGCCAAGCACATTTGACGTGAACATCAACATCGCAAAGAGAACAACGATAAAAAAATCCTCCGTGTTCTCTTCCGCATAGTTTGCAATTACGCCATTCCATCTCAGACTGAAGAATAAGCTGGTGTTTGCGGTGGTAAGGGTGGTTAATTTCAGTGGGTAATTGAAGACATTTTTTATGGAAGAAAATTTCACAATCAAAACATGCGTATGAAGCAATATCAACCAATGCGCTTGAACAACCGGCGCAGTGAAGATTTCTAAGTTCATTATTATCATTTCCGATCAGAATCAAAGGGTGTTGGTGGGCAGCATGCTGGGTCTCAATTAAGTTCCCAGTAGTGTCGCGTGGAAGCAAAGCACAACTGATATGAAGGTAAAATTCGCAAGAAGAACACTTATAAGCAAACCCCTTACCCTTTTGGTAGCATAATCGGCAATAAACGCTTTCTCTTACTCCATGTGCTGAAGGCGGAAGAAGAACAAGAGGGTGGTCTCGGTGATAAGGGTGGTGAATCTCCATGGGTGCCTCTGCACATTTCTCATGGAGGTAAAACCCGCACTCCACGCAGCTAAAGCTCGGACCCAACACTTCTTTCCCACACCTTGCGCAGCAGTAAGTGTCGTCGCTTCGATTGCTTGGGTCATCGTTGAAAACCAGTGGATGCGCATGACTTAAGTGTTGAAGCTCCTCCATCGTCGTTTTTTCTCCTTGCCTCTCTCGAGCTAGCAATGGCTTTCAGTTTTCTCACAACAGCAGCAAGTCAAAGCTGTGGGACGGCGTTTACCCTTGATTTTCATTTTCCCAATTTGATCACAAATCAATCAGATCTATCTATTCAATGTTTTATTATTATTAATTAACTAAAAATTCGGCTTCCCTCTCTCTCTCTGGATTTTTATGCTTAGCTTTTTTTTTTTATTTTTTTATCAGTATTCAAAAAATAGAAAAGGTCAAAAAAAGTAATTTTATTAAAATATTATTATTATTATTATTATTTTGGAAATAAATTAATTTTAAAAAAAATTTAGAATAATTTTTTTTTAATTTACTTAAAAAATCTTCAATCGAATCGACAATTTTCTTTTTTTTTTTGGATATTCCATCGGCAGCCACCGATTAACTTGGCGGCCTCCCATCCCAATATTTTAAAAAATAAAATTACTAAATATCCTCCACTTTGCTTAACTCTGCAATAAAAGAAATGAAGATCCCAGAATTTTAAGACAAATTAGCTCTAATTTGACAAAGAAATATTCCCATTGATTGTACTGCTGGAATTATATATACATATATATGAAAAAGCTAATCTAAAATCAGGAGAAAACCCTTTTTGAATGAGTTATAGATTTTTTAAGTTTTGGTTAATGAATCATTGTAGAAACACAAGTGTAATTTTACCGCTTGGCCATCTTAAATGCAAAGTATTTGAAGTGTTTGATAGAAAATCCAACAATAACATTCAAACTCAAAAAAAAAAAAAAAAAAGCAGGTTTTCTCCTAATCTTAGACCAGCTTTTCCACACACACACACACACACAGATATATATATATATATATATATATATATATATATATATGAGGAATCGTATTATAGTGCTTAGAATGGAAGAGCAATATATAATTAAAGAGAACAACGAAGGAATAAAGAGAAAACAAAATGAAAAAAAAAATAATTAAATTTTATTCAGGTATGCCCTATAATTCGTTCACAGTACAGTGTATCTCCACTCTATAGCATCCAGCATATATAAATATTTTATAATTTATAAAATATAAATTATTAATATATTAAAATATATATATAAATATAAAATATTTTAAATATAATTATAATATAAATAAATAAATTATTAAGCGTAGCCTTAAAAAGTTAAAAACCGAAACTGAACTCTAATAAACCCAAAAGGCGTGTTTAAGCGTAACCATCTATTTGGTAGAAAGGCCCCGACCTTTGTCGAAATTATAGAAATAAAAATCTCAAATTCTCTAAAATTAACAATTTATTATATTTAAATAAATTAAATAACTTAAAAATTTATATTATACAAATATTAATCTATTCATATATTTATAATATTATATTATTTGATATCAAATTGTATTTATATTTATAACTTTTTTATATTGTAATAATTTGATAGTATATTTTAACAATTTTTATACTATTTATATAAAAAAACTATTTTTATGCAATAGATTCCAAAATTAACACAGGGTTACCCTCATCCGCTTTCTTGAATTCTTGACCAACACCAAGCCCAAATCTGCAACACACCTTTTGTTTATTGGCCAGAGCACCTTTAATTAATTAAAAAAATAAAAAATTTTCAAACAATCAGAAACACAATCTCAAGATTTTCGATCGTACTTTTGAAAAAAAATAAATGAAAATTTTTTAGAGTTATTGATTTTAGAGCGAGAGAGAAGCTCGATAAGGAAGAGAGGGAGAGGAAGGAAAGGGCCAGGTTGAGATTGGAGAAAAAGAGGAAAGCGAAAGAAGAGGCTAAGAAGCAACGAGATGCCATTGAAGCTGCTCAGAGATCGAGAGGGCTTGATGCCATTGAATCTCAGCTCAAGGAACTACTATTCCCTGATCTCTGCTTTATAGTTCTCAAATCATTTTATTGATTTTTTTTTTTTGATTCTTTGATTGAATTTATATGTAATTCTTTGAAGACTGTAATTGTGACAAACCAGAAATTGTTTTTTTTTCTTTTTCTTTTTCTGGTCATTGTTGGGCAATTAGATGGGAACTTTTTTTTGGGAGGAATAGTTAATTAATTCAATCTGTAGCTTGATTGAGATTATTACTATGTTCCTTTGTATCAAACATTTGATATGGGAAAGGGAATGGATGCTTTACTTCGAATAGTTAAAAACATGGGTGTGAATAAGAAGATTCTTAGGGAATTTTTAGTATGAACAAATGTTGTAGCTGAATGTGTTCTTTTCGGGCCATTGTATGTGTATGTATATATAATGTATGTATATATATATATATATATATATGTAATATATTATATATGTATGTATGTATGTATGTATGTATGTATGTATGTATATAGATGTGTTCTTTTTGTAGAAATATAGGAAAGCCCTTTACTCTTTGCTAGACAATAATTACAGTTCATCTTCATATACAATTTCTCTTTGTTGCCCCAACTTTTCATTTTTCTTGAAGTACCCGTGTCCGACACATTTTCTAACATAGGTATGGGGATATGACTTTCCAAGGAACCTCCTAATATATGGAAAAAAAAATTAGAAAAAATTGAACACACTTATGTTGGACACGTACCAGTATTCAACACACACTCTTGAGTTTAAGTAGCATAGCGGGTCCTTATAAACCTCCCAATTTTCCCAAGATTCTAACTCAGGACCCCTAATTTGAAAGTTTTAAATTTTAATTGTTGGACATACCATTAATTAACTATTCTGTTTGGTGTTTTAATCTAACATGGATTAGGTATGAGGTCTGCTCGGTTGCAACTCTTTAACACTGTAAGAGTGTTTACACAATGGGAGAATCCAAATTACATATGCATGGAGAGTACTAGTGCCTACAACGAGCTGAATATTTTGCATTATGACATATTTGGTATATTTAGTAATGGGCATTTCTAATCTTTTCTTCCCTTGTCATGCTCAGGCTGAACAGCAAATGCAAGAAAGTTTACTCATGGGAAGAGGAGAAGTGTTTTATAGAATCTTAGAAGCTGTACCTTTTCAGGGTAGTGGAGATAAGATCAAGTTGCCACCGTCCTGTTTTGCAGAATTGTCTAATCAAGGTGCATTTGACAGGGGACCAATGTACTTTCAATTGTCGGAGATTCGTCAAGAGGGTTCTTCATCAAGTAAGGATGGTGAAATGGAAAATAATAGGACTACTCATTCAGGTGTTTTGGAATTCACGGCCAATGAAGGTTCGGTTGCAATTCCTTCCCATATATGGAGTAATTTGTTCCCTGTGGACCATCCAATGGCTCCCTTGGTTGAGGTCCTATATGTTCGACTTTCAAAAGGAACATAGCTAAACTTCAACCTGATGCAATTGGCTTTTCTGACTTATCCAATCACAAGGCTTTTCTTGAAACAAGCCTTCGTCAGCATGCCACCTTTCTCAAGGTGATGTTCTCAGAGTTAAATATGGGGAGTTGACATATAAGTTATGTGTTCTTGAGCTAAAACCCTCTTCAAGCATATCTGTCTTGGAAACAGATATTGAGTTGGATAGTCAACCTAGGTGTTGAATCAGAAAGGACAGATCAGTATGTGTTAAAACCACTTGTGTTTGGTACAACAGACTCTGGATTGGTTGAGGAAAGAACTTGCGTGTACCACAAGTTCTCAAGTGATGACAATACATGGCGAAAAATTGTTTCCAATGATGTCAAAATGAAGGTATAGAAAGATGCAGGGACAAATGATGGAGATACTGATTTATATATATCCAAGCATCCCCCTGTATTTCCATACCGGCACCAACATGAATGGTCTTCCCATGATGTTGGTTCAAAGACTTTGATCCTCAGTTCCAAAGATAGGAACTTGGGTGCTGGTACTTACAGCCTTGCTGTCTATTGTTTCAAAGGAACAACCAAGTACCATATATCAGTGGATGTTCAAGAGAAGAGCAAGCGCAAGGTGGGTCAACAAGCTGTGCATTCATCTTTGATGGAGGTGGATACCGTGGAGTGTTGGAATTGCAAGCATTTTATACCTAGTAGGAGTATAGCGCTGCATGAAGCGTACTGTAGTAGACCTAACGTTGTTTGTCAACATTTTGGTTGTGGAATTGTTCTTACGATTGAAGAGGCCCAAAATCATGTGCATTGCGACAAATGTGGGCAACCTTTTCAACTGGGGGAGATGGAGAAGCACATGAAAGTGTTTCATGAACCACTTAGATGTCCTTGTGGGGTAGTCCTTGAGAAGGAAGACATGGTAGGCCACACTCCTTTCTGCAGAAAATATATTTCAATTTACTTTATTTGAATGAACTAGGTCATTATTACTGCCAATATTTTTAACTTATTTTAGAAGTGGAACAGAAGCTAATTCGAGAATCCAATAACTACTGTTCTGGCTTTCTGAGTATGTTGCATAATGCATAACTTATATAGTGTGTGTGATTCAGTGCCAGTCCCAATTAAAAGATGGGCTTCCCGCTTGCTGCCATCTAAGCTGGCAGATGATGAATAGGACCTAGCATGAATTCTTATAGATGCCAGTGCTGTCTACATGTTCTAGATATGTCTAGGAAAATGATGTTCAAAAAAGACAACCTCAAATGGCTGGCATCCCATTGTGCCATGTCTAAAAATGTTTACTTCAGCATTTTGGTATATCTTTTCAAAACATGAGGTTCCAAATATTTTATATTTGATTGGATGCATCACCTCATCTGGTTAAATGAACATGATGATCTCTTGTTTACCTCCAGGAGTAACCCAAATGATTGGACTTTAAGTATATTTTATAAATAAATAAATATACTTATATGTGCTTAAGTTGAACCTTTTAAATAAATAAATATACATATATTTGAGTACATCTTTCTTTTCTTGTTGATCTAGAAAACTCTACTTTCATTTTATGTGGACAGGTGCAACACCAAGCCTCAGATTGCCCTCTGTGCTTAATTACATGTTGATTTTGTGGAGACATGGTCCAAGCTGGAAGCTCTGCCATGGATGCCCGTGGCAGATTAAGAGGACTCTCAGAGCATGAGAGCATTTGTGGCTCAAGGACTGCTCCATGTGATTCATTTGGACGTTCTGTCATGTTGAAAGACATGGACATCCACCAGATTGCCGCACACCAGAAGAACAAATGTCAGCGTAACTTCGTGATTCCGGTGAAGTCCAAAGTAAGCACTATTTTGCAGGGCTTATATGTTTAAGATTCAAAGGAGAAAAAAAAAAAAAAAACAATACTGTGGCTGTTTACATATGTTGCATAAATCAAATAAACCAATATCTGATTATTTGTATCTAGTTTAAAAATCATGGGGCATGATTGTTCATGCATGTGAAAAAAAAAGGGGAACCTGATATTGATCATGTGAATGGTATTCTTTATGTAGTTTCACCTGCCAGTTTCGGTTGAGAAACTTCATCAGTCAATATTTCTTCAAATGGTATGTAATTGTCCAGTATCCGACTGTGATCCGAACTCAAAGAATCGCATGAACTCAATGGCAACTTGCACAATTATGGTCTATCAGATATGGTGGCCTATGAACGGCAGATTTGTTGTATTTCGGAGGTGAAGTCCCTTAAAGCTCGGTCGGGTCTAACGGCAAGAACTCTACTTCTGAACTTTGTCATTTTATTTGTTTTGTCCTTTGATGTCTGGCTGGCTGTTTAACAAGTTCGGATCTCATGGATTTGGTGCTTGATCCCAGACGTTGGGAACAAACTTATATGATTACATGCGATGTTTAAAAAATTGGACATGAGGTCAAATTGGTGAGACCTCTGGTTACCAATTTTATTGGTTCAACTGATCAAAGGGGCCAATTGTATTTAAAAAATTTAAATATAAAATATGTAACTTTAATATTAAGAAAGTATTAAATATAATAAATATTTAATAAAATTATGTATTTAAATATATGATATGATTTTTAATATAGACATAACAAATTAAAATATTGAAATATTATTGCATGCAATATATTTTTTTTTTATAAAAAAAAGTTAAAATCAGTTTTTATGGTTTTTTTTTTTTCTTTTGAGATTTTACCGATTTGATAAATCCTAGTTTAATGATATGCGGTGGACTGGACGGGACATCTGTTTCCACTCAACTGTCTAACCAGCTGCTTTAATCTGTTTTTTTTTTTTTTTTTTGTTTAACACTAATTACGCGAAATTGAAACAATTAAGTAAAATACAACGCAAAACACATGACGAGAAATACACAAATTTTCACTTGAGTTTTTAACTCAATAATAAGTAAATGTATTTAGTTTTTTCTTTTTCTTTTAATTTTTTCACCTTTATTTTATTTTTTTTGCTTTGATCAATAATCTTTCATTAAAAAAATTTAATGCAGTAATAAATATTTGGGGCTCATCAAAGGTTTTAGCACCAATTGTACTGAACCCTTACTCAAAAACTTAAGGGTAACGGTTCAGTTCGATTCGATTTAAAATAAAAAATTATGATTAATATATAATATTTTAGATTTTTAAAAATTGATCCGAAAGCAAACCAAAAATCTTATAGAACATAGAAACAAACCAATACAAACCGAATCCATTTGGTTCATCGGTTTTTTAAATTTTAAAAAATATATTTTATAGTATTTTAAGTTTTTTACATTAATTTAAAAATAAAATTTTTATTTTGTATTATAAAAAATTAAAAACTAATTAAAACTTAAATAAAAAATAAAATAAAATTTAAAAAATTATAATTTTTTTAATTTACTGATCGAAATCAAATATATATTATTAACATTTGAATCAAAATTAAATTAAATATTACGAATAAACCCGATTTTCAAATTTTTTGATATTTTTATCAACCTCACAAAAACAAACTTGTTCAGGCCTAGTTAAGCGGGTAATCTGACCTCTAGACAAGAATGGCCTAGAGGGTAGCCCTTAGAAATCTGTTTTCTTTCTCCAGTTTCTGACTTTGAACCGACACACAACCTTTAATGTCTTTTCTTATTACCAATCAATGTACAATTTTAATATAATTTATTAATTAGAAGACAACGTAAAACTGAGCTACTGCCTCAGTTGATATTAAACACATGAATAAATTCTTACAACCTGACCTCCGTTTCCTTATGATTCTTTGATCTTTTGCCTTCTTAGAAAACAAACAAACGACGAATGTGCATATCCCAGTAATATATTGAAAAAGGGGCGGAAAAAAGAAAAGGGGGGGGGGGGGGGGGGGGGGGGGGGGGGGGGGGGGGG
>JBBYHM010000006.1:6635429-6710156 GCA_038381775.1 Adansonia rubrostipa
GGGAAAAAAAAGCGCCCCCCCCCCCCTTTTTTTTTTGTGTTTTAAGTTCTCTGATCTGTTTCGGCTGCTTCTGAAGAGGACTTGAACTGCATTGGGCTTCAAACGCAGCGCTTTCGGATTCGTTGAGGGAACGTCGACCCTTTCAGGAAGTTTGGGAGGGAAATTAAAGATAGCTGAACTGGAAAACTGTTTGGCTGCCGAGAAATTCTTAGCAAAAAATACTTCACGTTAAATTTTTATTTCTTCTAATAATCTTTGTTTTTTCCATAAAAAATACCAAAAAAAAAAAAATCGACAAGTCTGAATTTTGCTTTTTAAATCTTATTGTCTCTTTGTTTGTTTCTATGCTCAAAAGAAAAATTCTTGAATTTCGGATTTGATTGTGGTGGCTGTTTCTTCCTATGAGCTTCAAACTTTAAGAGCAAAAACATTAAAAGATTTTATTTCTTTTTTAAAACCAAAGTATTAGCTTCTGATTTCAACACTTGCTGTTTCTGGGCAACATCTTCCAAATTAAGCACGAAAGTCAAAGCAATAAAACTTAGCTTAAAGACCTGCTTCTTATTAGCTCATTGAATAGATTAAGTGTCTGTTTCACCCAACATTTTTTTTAGCTTAAAAGTTATTGTGAAGCTTTTATAACAAATAAACGTTTTAAAAAATTAATTTAGAGTTGTTTAATAATTTTATTTTTATAAGTTAAAAAAAATTAATTTAGAGTCTGTTTCACCCTTTTCTTTGATTTTCTTTCTGTTCCCAGGAAAGTAGTCATTGTTCATTGTTGAAGCAAAATACAATGGCTACTCTAAACGACATCGGGGTTGCAGCACTGCATTTGCAATTTTTCGGATTCAACCTGTGAACGACAGGGTTTACTTCCCAAAATGGTATCTCAAGGGCGTAAGGAGCAGCCCTTTGGCGAATGGTGCATTTGTGAGCAAGTTCGTGAATTTTGGACTCGAGCTCATACGCAAGGTTCCTGTATTGGATGCCTGCAGCACTGCAAATGCCGGGGCCTGATCTGATTGACCATGCCGGGTTGGAGTCTGCTGTTTACTTGAGGATTGGCTTATCGGGTTATGTATGTGTGTCATCCTCTCGTTGTTCAATTTCTTTCTAGCTCTATAGTTGGCTGTAGTGAACGCATAAACTACAATATCGTACTAGTATCCGTCATACATTCGGACACAGTATGAGGTACGATCCTCCATATGTACATCTCCAACACTCATCCCGAATCCGAATAACATAGGACCTGGCTTCTTCTGGTGCAGAGAATGCTCTTCCTTCTGTATCATTCTTTTTTTTTTTGGTTTTCTTCCTAAGGGAATTGTACAAACTTGAATCTTAACCATCCACAAAACAAAGGAACAGTACGGCTTACAGTCATGGATGGTTGAGATTCTAAATTAATAATTGTAGCAGGTGATATTAATCCCCTTTTACATTGCAAAAACGTAATTTATTACTTTTATCATCTTGGACTAATGCCATGTTTTTTTTTTCCCCCTTTCCTGGAAATTTTACCTATCGCATTCTTAGTGTTTACGATCATGCTACCAGTTAACTGGAGCAGTAATACCGTGGAGCATTCGGGTTTAACGTACAGCGATATAGATAAGCTTTCTATATCAAATATTCCAACAGCATCACATAGGTATGCAGAACTCTCTTATTTCAAGCTTTATACCTTCATCTTTACTTTTATGTTGCTCAGACTCAGATATGGGTAGTGGGTGTTGGTGTGTGTTTAGATGTCTAACTTGTCAATTGCCTTGAACTTAATATACAGATATATGGTATGCGGATATACGAGGGTCAAAATTCGTTTTACATGTTCTTAAATATAATATATACATATATATTTGCATTAATAAATTATTCATTCTACATGTCTGTGTCAGTGTCAGCTCGTCTCCAATATAGTTTGAGCAATTTTTTTTAGCTTAATAGTTTTATTTATTGCCTCTTGTCCTTATAATTTCAAATAGGTGTTTTCACGTACATTAAATTAGCATTAAGAAATCTTTTTACCATTTGGAAGTTTCAAAGAGACAAAAAAAGGGATTAGTTGGACCTTGGCTTGTATTGTTTAATATTAAGTCTCTAATAACACTTTTGTAGGAATTCCATGAGTTAGAGGCAACATATGTTATGGCTATGTATTTGATATTGGTATGTTTAATTGTTTTTAAAGGTTTTTTTTTTAATGTATTTAAATGGTTCTCAGTTGGTCATATCCTCATATTAATTTACGAGGATATATCAAATGTGAATGTCAGATATAATATTTCAAAAAATAAATAAATAAAAAGATAGAGCAATATAGTGTGATACGTATGGTGAATTGAGATCTGTGGTATCAACAATTTGACAGTGAAACTTATATTTGAAAGGAAAGGCAGTTGAATTTCTCAGTCATAAGATATCTGAGCAATATTTCATTGTAGAGATGTTTATGGATAGTTAAAATGGGATATTTGCCACTATGCCTATATGTATATTGTTAATTTGGATAGTTTTTGGATTCGAATATTAGATTTACTATCTGTAACGGATGCAGATATAAATCTTTGGATATTAATTATTTTAATTCGCTTTGGATTATAGATTTCCTGAATGATGAGCTTGAATTGTCTTTTTTTTCGGGCTATTTATCTTGCTTTCATTCTTCATTTTTTTGAGGTACCCCTGTCTAAACTTGTATCCGACATATTTATGGATATGGATATGGAGATATAACCCTTCAAATATAAAGAAAAACTTAGAAACAATTGAATATATTCATATAGGACACATACGTATATTTGACACTAAAACTCGAATCCAACTAATGTATCAGAAAGTTATTGCTCTCTCATTTCTGAAAACCCCAAATCCTCTACTGAATTGGGCTTTTTCCCAGCTCCTCGGTAGAACTTCTTAGAGGCTTTAATTTGTAAACTAATTTGCCTTTTTGCTCAATAATATTAACAACAATTACAATATTTTTAGCACTTTTTTTTTTGGTTTGCATATTTTGGACGCATTTGGTAATGGCTTATGCATTTACCTTTTGGACATGCTGCGTGCTGAAAAGAGTATGAGACAGTGGCAGCAATACGATTACATTTCCTTGCATCAGAACGAGGCCGCCCAGACCAATTTACAGTGAGCACAATCTACTATTTTATTGATCCTAAAGGGATATTGCAGTTAAATTTTTCAATATTACTTTGATTTTTTATTTTTTATTTTTAGATATCCATGTTTGATGTTCATTTTTAATGCACATTCAAACATGAATACGAGGATACAATCCTCCAAATATATGAAAAAAATTTAAAAAAATTAAGCATACTCATGTCAACACTCACCTTGAGTCCTCGAAACATAGATATTTCCTCTTTCTAAATTCTATGTTCTCTGTGCTATTATTGATTTCATTTTCCCCTTTGCCAGGAACAAATCAAGATAGGGGCATTCATTATTTGATTTTAATCAAATTAACCTGGTAAAATTGAATTTGGTTTGGGTTAAATGAAAAAATTCGATTCGATTAATAGTTAAGAGAAATAAAAAATAGATTAATTTTGTTAATAGAATTAGTCTATTAACTGAACCGATCGTTTTAATACTCTAGATAGATGTTAGCTTGAGGCGGATCGCCCTCACAGAAATCTTAAAAACTCATTAGTAATAAGTAATTATGTATTCTTTTGAGAGAATTTATGTACTTAATTTGGTGCTCTGAAGTATAATATATAATCCTAAATAATAGAATTATTTGAATATTGTAACTGAGGAGTAAGATCCACCAATAATTCGTAATCTTCTACGACAATTAAATTCACAATCTTTAAAGCAACTTTTAGATCCGTGGTCTTTCAAAAGTGTTTTAAATTCATCTATTTTGTCAACTGTCATTATATATTCAAATAAATATAAAAAAAAGTTTCAGTATATCCCTGTTCGACACGTATTTTGATATAGGTAGATGATTCCAAATGTATGATAAAATATAGAAAAAACTAAGTATACTCGTGCTAAACACATATCTGTATCTAATACTCATCAGAAACATAGCTTTTTGTTGGTGGGTCACAAAGAGTTAAATTATGTTACAACACCTTCATCTTTTTTCTACCAGTTCATTTCTTGTTTCTGACATCATGTTGTTGGTAAAGGTACTGGTTGGAATTGTCCCACCTGATACCGATGAATCAGTTCGTGAATTTGTCGAACATTTCCTTCTTGTCAACCATCTAGATCACTATCTCAGTCACCAGGTTTGATATTACATGATCCTACATAACATTTTCTATCGTTGAGCATGTTTTTAGCTTAGCTTTTAACTCCTTTTAATGCTGAAATTACATCAGGTTGTGTTATATGCTTAATTTTAACTCCTTTGAATGCTGAAAATACATCTTTTATGGGTTTTTTTTCCTCGAAATTATTTGTCATAGGTTGTCAATAGTGCTACTAGGCTTTCGGAATTGGTTAATGGGAAGAAGATTCAGAATTGGCTTGATTTCTGTCAAAATATGTATGAAAGGAATCCCTTGAAGAGACCTTCATTTAAGGTATGTTTTTACCCATCCCGTGCTGATATAATGCATAGAAATATATATATATATATATATATATATATATTTATCTTATGATGCTCTTACACTTCATTTTTTTAAGTATTCATGTTTGAGACATATTATGACATAGGTAAGGGATATGAAACCCTAAGAACCCTCAAAATATACAGGTAAAAAACTAGGCATACCTCTATTGAACACATAACTGCATCTGGTAGTAACACGCGAGGCCAAATGACATAGGTTTTACCATTTTTTTTTGTAATAAAGTTTGATAAGATCATGTTAGTTTTATATTTTTGATTCCTGACATCTTTTGATGAGTTTGTCTCCATCAAGCATACTGGTTTCCTCGGCCTTTGGGGGAACAGCGTAGATGCAGTCGACTTTTATCCATCCAAAGTTGATAGATTATCTAGATTTGCTTCCTGTATTTCATTGTTTACTTATGAGTCTCAGTTAGATCAACTTTCCTTTCCTTGGAAGTTCCTAGATTTCCTACCATGGCGGGAGTGGAGTTTGGAATAGAAGTGGTATATTATCTCTATTGACTGCATGCTTCTTGGCAAACATTTTCTAGCTTCCATCGAGAAACTCTTACATGCAATTCTAACCTCAGTTTCATTCGAAGCCGGCATATGTATTCATCAGACTTTTCTGATTATTTTCTGTTTTCCTTCTCCATTAATTGGTAAGTTATCCATAACCCAAATACTCATCTGAAACCCCAAATAGATGACCAATCCGCTACATAGTTGATCCAAAAGCTTATAACAATTAGTGAATAGTTTCAGACAGAAGCTTGTGAAAATGGTATGCGTAGTTTTGAACTTGCCTGCATGCATCATAAATTCCAACCGTTTGGTTTCAGTTTCTAAATCCAACTTTATTGCATGATATTACCATCTGGATAGGAGTTTTTGGGGTTTTTCTTTGTTAATCTTCTAACTGACCAGCTATTTATTTGCATTCAAATCGTGCAATCTGGGAAGTACGTTGCTTAATTATATGATCGCTTAATGACTGTCAGATATATACTCAGAGGGAGAAGGTTACTAACAACCCTGAATCAATCATGGCAGCAGCATCTGTTTCCTTCAAAACTCGATGGGGAGCTGCTGTTTGTGCACGAACACAACAATCTAGGAACCCAACTATATGGTTGACTGAGTGGGCGCCAGAACCACAAGATGTGTATTGGTAAAAGCTAGCGATTCCATTTGTTTTTCTCACAATCCGGAGGCTTATTCCGCTGTTGCATTCTTCTTCCTTACATTCTTTTGCATGCTCCCTATAGCTACTGTACAATCAATCCCTGTAGTTATTAGTGATTTTTTTTATTGCTCCTAAAACTTTCTTTCCTTCCCGGCATAAACTAACAACATTCAAATCTCCTGCAGGAAATTCATAAAGTCATGAATTCAAGGTTTACTTCCTGGGATTGCTCTGAAGATATTTCTGTTATTTCTGCCGACGATACCGATGATGATGTCAAAGTTCGAAGGATTTGTTAGCCTATCTATTCTGGAAAGGAGATCCGCAAGTAGTTATAATTTCTTCCAATTCATTAATGTTTTTCTTGGGAGCATAATTACCGGAACTGTGTTTTCAGCAACTAAATAATTTTATCCACCAGTCTACTATTCAGTATGTTCTCACATATGCCTTCTGCTCCATAGTACAATTGATGCACAAGCTTACGTATGCTTGAGCTGCGCATTCATAGTATTTGTCATCGTTTTTTTACCATATAATCCAAAAACTTTTACGGTGCTTGTGTGGATCAGCCTCTGCTTATCTTGTCTCTTTATCGGTAATGTTTAAGTTCTCATTTTTCTGTTTTATGGCCTTACATGGCTACCGGTAGGATAACAGAGACGATTGCTGTCTCAATTCCAATGAAGGCAACATTCTTCATTACTTATATAATGGTTGATGGTTGGGCTGGAGTTGCTGGGTAGATACTGAGGTTTGAACCTTGATGATCTACCACTCAAAGAATTCCTGGTTAAGACTGAAAAGGACCGGAAGAGGCAGTGGATCCCGGAACCATTGGTTCCAATGCAGGCGAACCTCAATACAACTTTACTTCCCACTTGGTCTTGTTTATGCTGTGGTGACTCCTATCTTGCTTCACTTCATAATTGTGTTCTTTGGCTTGGCTTATGTTGTATACCATCATCAAGAACCGACATCATCTAGGGCCAGGTTTATAAAATTTTGGATCAGTAGTGCAGAGGCAATGAGACTATATATGCTTTGATTTATCAGGATACTAGGTATCAAAATTTAAGATGCAGATGTCAGTTGACATCGAGATCTCGCATATAGATATTGAGATTATGGAATGAAAGTTTAATAGTTTGCACCTAGGATTTGTAAAAATAATCAGGGTTGTTCTGAATTTACGTTATTTGATATAGTTCACCTGATTAATCTGCTTATTTCTGCTATATTTCCGGTTGTTTCATCTTCTCTTGGAGATTCTTGCTTTAATACATACTTAAATGAACTTTGTAGATCATAAATGTCTACAACCAGGAATATGAAAAGTGCTGCAGCATTCTGGCCTGATGTTCTTGTACGTATCGTTGCCCCATTAATAGTCTACTAATGGGATTATTGAGCACAAAAGAAGCTGCTCAGTCGACTCCATTGCTCATCACCCTTCCGTTATTGACCATATGGTTCCATAGATTTTGCAAAGGGCATTATGAGCCGGCTTTGGCCAGATATCCTTTACGGGTCCGTTGTACGTACACCCATCTTACTTGATTAGAATCAAGTCAATTAAAGACATCGCAGTTGGAACTGTTGGATTGCAGTTCTATTACTGTCTTTGTAAAATGTTAAGTCCTCTTTGAGCTTTAAATAGTTTTCCATGGTTTTTGACAATATTTCGATATTTCCTTGGTGTATTTTTTTTTTTATAAAGGAGACTATCGCTGGGATTTAGGGAAGAGGTTATAGATGTTAAATTTTGAATTCCAGACTTATTGGATGTCATTTATTTTAAGTAGCTGTATGAATAATTGAATTAAATTTGAGTTCTACTAGTGATAAAAAACTAGACCAACTAGTCAAATCGGTTCAACCGAAAACTAGATGCCAGTTAGGTCTAGTGCTACATATAGAACCAGGTGATGTTTAAACTAGCTTAAAATCAGTTGAACAGGAAAAACTTTTTTTTAAAATTTAAAAAAAAATATTTTGTAAGTGATCAGATTTAAATCCATAACATCTTAAAATTATATTAAAGATCATATTACTAAGCCAAAATATATATTTTCATTAAGTATTTGGTATACTTATTACTTATTTAACATAAAAGTATTTTTTAATATGTAAAATTATTTTAATTCAAATCTACTTGTTTGACCGGTAATTTGAGGTCACAGGTTTGACCTCTGAGCTGGCTTTTTTTAACATTGGGTTCTGCTTGCATTTTTGCTTATTTTGGAAAATTCTTTTGTTACTACAAATTTATCGGGCAATGCCCTGTTATACGCACTTTCCATTGCAACTGGATTTTGTATGAAACCCCATTTTGGGTTTTTTCAGGAAGCAATGATGAAGGATAAATTGGAGCGAGGAAGGGAAGCGAGCTTGAACTTGAAAGGGTTCCTTTACAATGCGTATATCCAGCCGGTTTTCGAAACCTAAGATGATAGTGACAATGATATAGCCATGGAAATGGAAGAGTGGGAGCAGGAGGAACCTGCCTTCATTGCAACAAAACGCACGTCTAAAAGGTCGTCTACTCCATTGCCTAGTAAAGATGGTGGATCCTCGCTCTCACCGCCTCAAGTTACGGATGAACGTTCAAAACCTTAAAGCTTTTTAATGGCTAGATGTTGCATCCCCATTGTACATATTTTAGGTATTTAGGAGATTGAAAGTGGTTGAATTCTCCTCACCCTCGGCCCTGTCACTTAAAATCTTTGAAATTCTGATGACATTTGTAAATGAATGAATGAGGAGCGCAGTGGAAAATAGGCTTTTCTATATAGCGGAGAAGAGAATTAAAAGAAAGCAATGAAAGAGAGACTTCGTTTATAAATTTGGACAGCTTGGCCTTTTGATTTCGGAGTCGCAGATAAATTCCTCGGACTTTCATGTCCTTGTAATGGTCGGGAGTGAGCAAAAATTCGGTCAGCCGACTAGATCGAAACTAATCAAATTTGATTCGTTTAACTTGGTTTAATGTGTTTATTTATAGAGTTTGCTGCTTTTTATTTTTAAAATCGAATCAATTGAACAAATCGATGGTTATCAAACTCAATTAATATTTAACCAACCCAATAAAAAAATATGAGTGAGAAACCTAGATACCGAACTAAACCAATTAATTTCAGTTTGGTTATTTTGGTTTCTTGTATATATTTTGATCGGTTCTTCAAGTATGTTTCATTTATTAAGTTTTAGAATTTTAGAATTGAATCTTTATTTGTATTTGTTTATTTACTTTTGACTCTATTTGTCTTAGGATCTTGTTTTTTAAGAATTTCTAAATTATTGTTTGAACTCAGTTTGTTTCAAATTAAATATGATTGAACTCAGCTTGTTTATTTACGAATATTAAATGAACTTATTTATAAATATATATTCAAACATGCTAACAAAGAATTAAAATGTGTTCATTTATGAAATAATAATTTTCACTTTGAAATCATTCTTTTTACACACATTTAATTTAATAATAAAAATTATATTTGAAACGTTATAATATATTGATTGTCTTCACTAACCTATTTAAATGTTATAATATAATTAAGTTGTTTAATTTTTTATCACTTTATCATTTATTTAAATAGATTTAGATTAAAATGTGTGTTCTAATTGAATTTTAACAGAAAATTCATGACTATAATTTAATTATAATTTTTATCGTCGTAATTCTTTATTTAAAAAAATATATTACAAAGGGCATTTAATTATATTTAAAGTGAATTTGATTGTTATTTTTATAGAAAATTAATTTCTATAATTTAATTATAATTTATTGTGTCTTAATTCATAATTTTATGAGCATATTTAAATAAATTTATGGTTGTTAACAGCTTTCAAATGATTTTTACCTTTGAATGAAATAATAGATAAGAAACGATGACTTCATCTTTATATATCTGTACATAACCTAAACAATAAGCTATTAAATTATTAAATATTAGTTATTAATTAATAAATAATAAAACAAAAACCTCTTAATTTTGATGTTATATATAAATTTTTTTAAAAAAATCTTCTCAATTTAGAATTTCTATTTTAACCCTTTAATTTTTAAAATTTATATTAATATCAACAACAATCATAAATGTTATTATTTTGATCACTCAATTATTAAAAAATAACAAACATTACACGTAACATTCTAAATCATCATTTTATGAATAAGTAGCATCTCCATATTAGAGATAACCGAAATATTATTTTCATAGTTGGGTGATCGGATTAAAAAAATAAAAGTTTAAGTAATCAAAAAGTTGATTGACTCTGAACTTTATCGTTAAAAATAAATTACTTTTAATTATGTTAATATTAATTATTACATTCAAATTATTCAAAAAAGTAAACATTTACATGCACATTGTTCCCACGTGAAATTTCAAATATATTAATACCAACTTTAAACATTGATTATTTCTTATTTCTTTATTTACTTTCCTCCAATATATTTTTTAAGTAAGATGAAAAAGGACTCATATTTTTTAGTTTAAGACTATTTTTTATATGCTTAAGAATATATAAAAAGGGTATAAATAACCAATTACAAATCAAATATTAATGGAAAAAAATCTTTGTATCAAAATACCAAAACATTGAAATTTTCCTCTTTTTTCTTTTGAGTAGGAAATTTCCTACTAATTTCCTAAGGATAGATCTTAATTTTCTTATCTTTAACACTTGAGCAATATTTAAAATCAGTTTTATATTCATTGCTTTAGTCTTATAAAGGTTATTAAAAAAAAAAAACTAGGTTTAATTAGTATTCCTATACTTAAGGATGAATTGCAATTAATTTTGTTTTCAATATGTTTTAATCTTATTCTTTTTTAAAGTTAATGGTCATAGTTTTAAATGTGATTTAGTGTATTAACTCTATGCTACAGCCTTTTGAATTGCATCTAAGTTTTAATTTTTATGATAAAAGTAAATTTTAAATTTTAAAAATAGTAAATTAAATTATGGTTTCTTAGTTCTTTATTTATTTATTTATTTTGGATTTAGAGAAAGAATATGTTATTTAACAAAATCATGGTAATATTTATTTTAATTTTTTATTTATGAGTTTTATCAATTTACATTTCTTAAAATAAATGAATATATTTAATTGAATTAAATATCTCACAACAATCAAAACAATGTCGATTGTTTAATATCATAAAATAATTTTGAAATATTAAAATAAATAAATATTAGAAAGTCGACAGTCCGAGCAATAATGCAATGTATTAAAAGTTTAATTTTGTTACATTGTCATAAAAACGGCACCGTTTCTCTCGCTTGGATTTTTCATTTTTGCTTCACCTAAAACCCTTCCCGTTCTCCTGGTCTTCCAGCTCTAATGGCAACTCGCGCCTTTTCAAAATCAAGGCTCCCAATTTTAACTTCACTCCTCCTTCAAAACCTCAGAAAAAACAGTATGCCGAGGTCCCCATTTCCTCTAAACTCTCGAATTCCACTTCTACAGCGCGATTTCCATAATCCCATATCAGGGTTCAAGCAATATCATGATGGGAGACCGAGAGGTCCCCTTTGGAAAGGCAAAAAGCTGATAGGGAAAGAAGCCCTTTTTGTAATATTAGGTTTAAAGAGATTTAAGGATGATGAAGATAAACTTCAGAAATTTATCAAAACCCATGTTTTAAGGCTGTTGAAGATGGATTTGATTGCGGTTCTTTCAGAGCTTGAACGCCAAGAGGAGACTTCTCTGGCTGTAAAGGTACTCGCATTTTCAATTCTATTAATTTTTGCTCAGTTTGGATTTTTCTTAAATCTTTTGGATTCTTTGTTTTTGTTTTGAGTCAAAAAGTGAAATGCGATTGCTTTTGTTGTGTTTGATCAAATGCTCCAAAAACATATCCATATTTATTGGAAGGCATTGAACTTCTGGGTAATTAGCTTGAGAATCTTAATGGATTTTCCTATTGCTAGTTATAAAAGAGAATTACTCAGCTTTTTGCGTTAAAATGATATTCCTTTGAGAGCGCTAATATATGGATATTTCTTTAGAATGAGAATGGGTGCTTTTAGTGTTCATACGAAGAGAATTAATCGACTTTTGTTCTTAGCGAATAAAGTTGCTTCTGAGTTATAACATCTTCTGCTTGGTATTTGTATCTTGTTGAATTTTCAGGTTTTTGAGGTGCTACAAAAGCAAGACTGGTATAAACCTGACGTCTATTTGTATAAGGACTTGATTATTGCATTAGCGCGATGCAGGAAAATGGATGAAGCAATGAAGTTATGGGAATCTATGAGAAAAGAAGGTCTGTTCCCCGATTCTCAGACATACACCGAGATCATTAGGGGCTTCCTCAGGGATGGATCTCCGGCTGATGCAATGAACATATATGAGGATATGATAAAATCTCCGGATCCACCAGAGGAGTTGCCATTCAGGATTTTATTAAAGGGGCTTCTGCCACACCCTCTTTTGAGGAACAAAGTTAAGAAAGATTTTGAGGAGCTCTTTCCAGAAAAGCATGCTTACGATCCTCCAGAAGAAATTTTTGGCAAATGCTGAGGTTTTTACAGTGACCTTTGCTCTTTCCCTTTTTTGAGTTTTCTTTCTTTCTTTCTCTCATTTCTTTCTCTTTTTCATTTTCTGTTTTTCTAAAAGAAAGAACAAATAATTGGTGACAATGAATTGACATTTTTTAGTGTAGTTTGGTTTGGATTCATCAAGAAAGATTTAAATATGCAAGCAGCTAATTTAACCATGTGAACTATGAAACTTTGAACTTGAACTTGCCAGGGTTTGGCATCAGCAATCACCTCTGTTGAGCCAGTGCTGCTTGTGCACTCAAATGTATCATTAAGCCAATTTATCCGTATGACTCTGTGTCCTAGTATTCAAAATTAGCCCACTGGATTTCAAATTTTGTGCAATTCTGCTTAAAATCAATTTAGTCGCAGGTAAAAAAATAGCTGTCATCTCTAGTAAGTTGGTCAGTCAGCACTAATGTTGTTGTGGAAAATAAATAAATGGATGACATGTCATGATGATGAATTTTATAAACGATCTAATCAGAACAAACCCTTCCTTAATCTAATTAAGAAGAATAGTTAATGAAGAGAGACAGAGACAGACGTCCTCTCTCTGGCACGTCCTTTCTCCTGCTGTCATGGAAATGCTGCTGTGCAGCCACCTGTGGACAATTGGGAATCCCTCCTTTCCCTTTCCTTACCCTCCCTTCGCCTCCATTACTATAGACCTGAACTATCTGCTCGGTTTTCTGCAAGCATTTTCTTCAACAATGTTTATCTCTGTGGTTTTTTTTTTTTCTCATTTCCAGAGAATCTGCACCAAACCTCTTGTAATCAATAATCTCCAAGCAATTCTACAGAAATTCTGTGTTCTTATATTAAATAGATATCCTCTTGACACGATTTGCAGAAATTTCATTGATGCACTTTGTGTGGTATTCACTAACTTTATAACAGTTTGTGATGTCGTTATTTTTTTAACCTTGTTTCCATCCTATATACTGATGTGAAGAGATTGGTTTTTGTTGTCCGGATCAAGTTGAGACTGGTTCATGATTGATTTGGACAGTAAATATTTGACAGAACATTGCTCTGTAGTAAAATTTTTAATGAAACTGGACAAAAAACTGAAGCTAATTGGCTAAGTGAAGGAAATTGGAGCGTCAATGTTAAATAGTGGTTATACGTTCAGTGACAAAGAGAGCCTTTATCCTAAATTGCTATGATTTTCTCGTTGCTGCTTATAATGCTCGGAATTCTTTTTAGCTGCTAAGAGAATATGCTTTCTAAAAGGATTTTCTTAAGCTATATCTAGGACAACACATTAAGAGAAATTTCTATATGTTGTATAATTACACCATAATTCTGTTAGATGAATTTATTGTTGCTAATTTACGCTTTTGTTTCCTTCTTAGAGGACTAAATTCTATACTAGAACACTTAGATAGGCTGTTTTGTAAGGTTCAACCTGAGGACCCGTTTGTTTAACAACAGAGACTAAAACCTGATATTTAGCGTTATTCATAAATGTTGGTGATAAGTACTTCAATTTTCATATGCTCTTTGTTTGGAAGACCAAAGTTGCGATATTTCAGGCTCTTTTGAAATAATGATGAACCTAATCAGGACTGTTATCAAAATCTTTGCACTGTATCGACATTGGTGCTCTTGCCTTTTTTTTTTTTTTTTTAATTCCTCAGATTTTTAATTTTAACTTGAAAATAGTCTTCAGTGAAAAAGAATTTACATGCTTGTTAGTGTGGAGTATGGTTGATGATATTTCAATTTATGCAGGTGATGGATGATGCCACAGGCATCCGACATCATGCTGGTCATCATGCTGAAGTAAGCCTTATTCTGCTTGATATATAGATGCAAAATTTATTCTTCTTTGATTCACCTATGTTCTAATAGCCTGATTCACCGTTCACATTTTTCTTTCCATGTTGCATTTTCTGAATCAAATTGTTGGTGAGTAACCTCTTGAGCACCCATTATCTAGTGTGAGGCCTCTGTGTGAATTACTTTGGCATACTCCACTTCAGGTCTGCTGCTCTCTGCACTGCAAAAGCAGTTAAAGTAACTATTACTTATTGGTTCCAAGTAATGCTTATTACTTAATTAATTCTTCCAAAATCACTTCTGTTGACTATTCTTATGTAAATGTCAATCAGTTTGTAACTCTGACAACATATTGGTGTTCCACCCATAGCGTTCATCAAACTCAGGTTCTTAAATTGATTTAACTCCAGAAAAAAAAAATGAAAAAACAAAAAAAAAAAGATAGGAGGAAACAATTTCTTGAAAGCTCCGTAGTCTACTGTTGAAATCTCCTCAGCGGAAATGCTCCTTTAATCTGCCAAAACATGCAATCTTTTTGGATTGCTGTCTTGCATCTGTTGACAACCCTGCCCTCTCTCAATTTTTTCCTTTTTTAGTATGTAAAAGTTGGGACATCCTCAGTTCTACAGATATCCCAAATGCATCGTACACTGAGGAGTGCAGGAATCTTTTTGAGATAAGCTAATATGTCATAGTGACCATGTTGTCCATTAGCTGTTAGTGTTTTTCCAGTAAGCATTTGTGATCTACCTCGGTGGGTAACTTCGTTTTGGCTCAAGAGGGTTCCCCCAGCACCTTTTGGTCTAAAGTTTGGGATGCTTAAGTCACTTATCAATTCCCAGCTGCAAACAGACAAGGCTTCCATAGAGCCTAATCATTTTGTTCCCAAATTTCTGTTGAAAGAAACGGTTTGTCACTTAGTAAGCCAGGAGAAGCACTTTATGGTTGGGGGATTATTTCCCCCAATTAGTATTGTACTACTTAGTGAAGGTTAAAAAATTTCAGTGTAATCAAGTCTAATATCGGCCTTCTTTTTGGGATAAATAAGATGGGATTAGACTTTCAAATATATACAATCTACCATGGACAAAGAAAAGGAGCGTAGTATCCATCCATTTTTCTTGGAAGGCGCGAGTCATTTAAGCATTTGAACAATCTTTACCAACAGACATAATAATTCATGTATATGTTACGCTTGAGGTTGTTGCAGGTGCTTTATTGGGATGCATGTTAGTTTTCTGATGCGAAATTCTGGTTAGGATGTTACATGAACAATACGGATTCTTTTTCTTTCTCGGTAATGGGATGGAGTGCACATCAGTCTCAACAAGGAATGGAAGAAAGAGTTGGTGTCAAACTTAAGTTTCTCTTGTTGAAGCCTTGTAAAATGGCTAGAAGGGGGGAAAAAAGAACTGATTTCTATTTACAATGAACTTCAATTATATACTATATCTTTCACAAATTTCGACTTTATAGCTTTGCCAATCTTAGGATAAATATAGGAATGATATCTTCCCCAATTTTTTCGCCATTCACTTGTCTATATTGATAGTTGTTTATATTTTGTCATCTCCAATTTGGGATGATAAATGTGAAAAATGAGAATCTTATTCAAAATTTTTCATCGGGTAGACGTCGGATTTAATTACGCAAATGTACGTATTACAAACAAGTTATAGAATGATGAAGTAGGGTATCGTTCCTACGATGAATTGAATTAAATTTGCTAAGTACTAAAATTAAAATAATTTAATCTTATCCAAACAACTAATTAAGAGATTGTAAATTAAAATTACAATTAAAATTAAAATTAAATTAAAATTAACTAACTAGCAAAGAAAATAAATAGGGTTTGCTTAATCAATAATAAAAGGTTAAGATTATAAATTCTCTTAACACTTCATTTGAATTTGTTGTAGCCTCTTAACTTAGCCTCTTAACTTGACTAATAATAATTAGTTGTTAATCAAGAGTTCTTATTTATTTATATGTATCTTACAATGGTCTTACAAAATATCTTTTGTAGCCAATTTACTTTATTTATATGCAAGTTAAATTAGAAGAAACTCATTAAGCTTAAACTCTAATTTGGTTATATATAGCATGCTCGTATGTTCTTATCTAATATGCATATCAATTCATTTGTAAATGAAATTGAAACATATGTTATTTAATCCAGGTCTAAACACAAAATTCATTTTTCTAAGTTCATGAAGGTTACCAAATCAATCTAATTGAGGCTAATCAATTAGGAGCATTTAAGAATAAGATTGAACAAATAACTCAAATATCATTAAATCAAGAAAGAAAAATAAAATAATATAAACTAGATATCGAGTTTCATTGTAACCCTAAAAAAAATTAATTCAAATTGATTAAATAAAATATAAAACACTAGAGTTTCGCCATCATAAACATCACACTAAAGAATGAAAGGTTAAGGGAAAAAGAAAACTAAGAGTTTTCGGGTCTTGGTCTTCAAGCTTCTCCAAATCCTTCTCCAATTGTAAAACATGATGGCTATTCTCCTTTTCAGAAAACTAGAGAAAAATAAAGCTATAAAGTATTTAAGGTATTTCAAAGTCTAATCCTAAGAATCCTATATATAGGCAAAATCCTAGAGTATAGAAACTTGGTTTCCAAGTAGCTTGAATAGATTAATGGAAAGCAAATAATATTAAATTTAAAAACTACAAAAAAGTATATAAACTCTAAATAAAAATCCTAAGACTTAGCTAAATTAATGCACACAATGAGACTAAATAATTCTATTTTATAGAGTTATCACACCCCCAAACTTAAAATTTTGTTAGTCCTCGAGCAAAACAAAACAAAATAAAGAAATGAAAACTAAACAAATGAAACGAAATAAAATGACACATAAATTAAGCTTAATGTACTTAAATGATGATTGCCTTAATTTTCCTCAAAAGTCATCTCAATATCCCAATCCAAGGCAGATATAAACATAATCCAAATTAATGTTTCATTCAATCACAAAACTCATGCTTCAAATGGATTCCTGGTATGTGTGTGTGTGTGTGATCTCTTTACAAATCATTGCATGCAACTCGAATGAGCTTATGCCAATGCAAACTACAAATTAATAATAGATTCTCATATATTGGTTTTTCATCTCTTTCCGCTAATGTAGACCAACACCTCATCAAAGATTATGTAGGACTTTATTACGATTGTAATATAAGGCTAGGGCAAAGGTAGGATAAAGGATATATTTAGGCTTAATTCACTGATAAACACTTTTCATTATTCCAGATCTTTTGTCGAGCCTTTCACCATACTTTTTGAAGCACATACCCTTTTTTTTTCTTTTCATGACATTTTCTTTTTCATGTTATTTTATTCATTTACACACTTTTGTGTGCTTTTTTTTTTCAATTTTCTCTTTTTTCAATTCACCAATACAACATAATTCAAACATAGCTCATACAAAACAATTTCATGCACATGACTATGTAATGAAGGTTGATCATGGTTTTTCTTACTACGCTAGGCTAAGATATATGGTAATCAAAAGAAAAAATATATATATAGCTCAAACGGGGTAACTAAGGATAAACATATAAAGTTAAACTCGGAACTTATCCAAAGATGGCCTATTTCATCTCTTAGCTTAGTGTTGTTTAGGATTTCGCCTCAAGCAAGAATCAAACAAATTCTAGGCTTCTAAGAATAATAGCAATTTATATTAATATAAACAGTCTTCAAATAAGCAAATAAAAATCAATGCAAGAGATCAAGTGCTCAAAAATTTTGGAAATTACATCCTAACAATGAGAAAACAAAACAATCTAATCACAAAATTAAATCATGCTTATATCCTAAGAATCAAGATAAATCAATAACTAGGTTCCCATCAGTGGATAAAGATCTTATCATAATGAACACAGAACATCTTAATTTAGACAACCCAAACACTTAAACATAATAGACTCTAAAATAATTATGCAAAAACAAAAATAAAAATAAAATTTTATGCAAAAAAATTAAAAAAAAGAAAAAAATTATGCAAAAACAAACTAACCTAAACTAATTCGACACTAACAAAATAACTTCACCCCCCCAAACTTAAAACAAACATTGTCCTCAATGTTTATAAATAAAAAAGAAATAATAAGAAACTCCTCTTTTGGTGAAGAAATCTCGGGAGAAGCTCTAGTTATCCTCTTCGACCTTATAATGTTTGCCAAAGTTAGTGGAAGGTTGTAAAAGAAAATAAACTTACTAAAAATAATAATACTATATATATTTTTTAAATATTTAGGTGAAAAATTAAAAATTAAAAATTAAAATTGAATAGCAATGCGACGCCAACAACTCATAAAAATTAAGGGTTGGGTTGCTCGATTATGGGGAATCAGATGTTGAAAAGCTGAGGCTGGTGCTGTAGAGCCCCAGTCCCAAGTAGTATTTTTGATGCTGCAATGCCTAAAAGCCTCATAGTTTTTTTTATTTGCGACTTAGAGCCACAACGGTCGATCTTGGAATTTCACTATTTTCCTCTATGTCAAGCATACAAAGTCAGTGGGAAAGATGAATTTATCAACCTTTGGAAGCACATCTTCCATAATTCTCTTGGATAAGTGTATGATCTATTAGCTAATAACCGTAGTAGGCTTTCCCTCCCCAAAACCAAGCTTTTGATAGATAAAAAAAGGCATTAAATTTATTCTAACTCCTAAATCGCATAAAGCTTTATCAAAGAATTTGTTACCTATAGTGCATGGAATGGTAAAGCTTCCCAGATCCTTGAGTTTTGGTGGCAATTTCTTTTGGAGGATGGCACCACACTTTTCAGTAAGTGCAATTGTCTCGAATTCACCTAATTTTTTTCTTTTTTGACAAGATTTCTTTCATAAACTTTATATATTTTAGCATTTATTCTAAAGCTTTAGCGAAAGGTATATTACTATAGAGCTTTTTAAATACCTCAAAAAACTTTTGGATTTGATTATCAAGTTTTTGCTTTTAAAGACGCTGAGGGAAGGGTAGTGGCAAATAGTCTAGGAGTGACTTTTCTTGCTCCCTCTTTTTGCTTTTTACCCATATCTTCTTCTTCAGTTGGTTTGGTTGACTCATCTTGCTTTTTGCTACAACCTTTAACCTCTTTTCCTTTCCTATGTGTAATGGTATCACATTACTTTCCTATCTCTTCGAGTTAGGCTTGGTATCATTTAAAAGAGTATCCTAGGACAATTCTTGATGGCATTTGCAAGTTGACTTACTTGTATCTCAAGATTCCTTAGAGATACTGCTTGTTATTAAATAAAGGCTTCAATTCTTTTAAGGGATTCTGCTTAATCTTAAACCATAGCTTGAGTTTTCTAAAAGATTATGCATGATTCTAAATGAAAGCATCAATTTTCTTTATACACTATAATAAAATCTTTTCTAATGATGACTTTTTTTCTTAAACAAGAGTTTGAGCTTGGTGAGGAAACCTAGGAGGGAATGCTTGCTTAATTATAGAGGAAAGCCTTGATTATTGCTCCATGAAAAATTTAGGTAAATCCGCCAACCTGGATTATAACTGTTAGAATAAAGGTCATTTTCTTGTCTGTTATTATTCCCGATATAATTAACTAATCAAGCATAAATTGGGCAGTGATCCCTAGAATGTCCATCTGCACATAGTTCATAAATCATAAAAGGACTATAAACTGAATGTACACTCATATCATCCAATTTCCTTGTGATTGTCGCTAATAGTGCTTTTAGTGAAGTAATGGCATGGGTGTCATGGATACCTGTAACTTTTCTTGGCACACTTGTTTTATTTGACTATTGATAATTATTAGAAGCCATCTTTTCAGGTAACTCATAAGCCTTATCAAGTGACTTCCCCATGAATGTTCCACCTTCTATAGCATCGATAATATTTCTTGTCTGCCCTATTATTCCATTATAAAATTTTTATTCCTGAAGCATTTAGGAAGCCCATATTTAGGACATCTTTAAAGTAAATCTTTAAATCTCTCCCAAGCTTCATAAAGGGACTTCAAATCATATTGCATAAAATAAATGATGTTGTTTCTCATATTTACTATTTTGGCCAATGGAAAATATTTGGTAATAAACTTTTAAGCCAAGTCACCCCAGGTAGTGATAGAGCTAATCGAAAGTTAATTTAACCAACTCTTAGCCTTATCTCGAATAAGAAATGGAAGATTCTCAATTTGATTACGTTATTCAAAACTCTATTATGTTTGAAAGTATCACATACCTCTAAGAATTTCACAATATGTGTGTTAGGATCACAACGGGTAAACCGCCAAATTGGATTAAAGTTTGGATCACCTAAATAATGATAAGCTTTATCTCAAAGTTGTCTCTAGATGCTAGAATGAATGCCTTGCAAATGATGGACACTAAACTGTCGCAGGCACTTTGTATCTTCTTTTTCAGTCATTATGTTATCACAACAACCAAAGGTACCTAAAAAAATAAAAAGAAAATTTGAATTAAGATTAAAATTTCTTAGTATTAATATTAGTAAAAATTAATAAAATAATTCCCCAATAATAGCTCTAAAAATTTGTTGTCGGTTTTAACGACGCAAGTGCACGTACCATAAAGTAATATAATGATGAAATAGAATATCATTCCCACAAGAAATTGAACTAAATTTGCTAAGTTCTAAAATTAAAACAATTTAATCTTATCCAAAAAACTAATTAAAAAATTAAAATTGAAATTAAACTAAAATTATTAAATAGCAAAGAAAATAAATAAAGTTTACTTAATTAATAATAAAAGCCTAAGAGTACAATTTCCTTTAACACTTCATTTGAATTTATTTTAGCCTCTTAACTTGACTAATGATAATGAGTTATTAAACTAGAACTCTAATTTATTTATAAATATCTTCCGATAATTTTATAAAAATATCTCTCTTAGCCAATTTACTATATTCTTGTGCAAATTGAATTAAAAGAAATATATTTAGCTTAAACTCTAATTTATTTATAGCTTACGTGCTCATATATTCTTATCTAATATTCAGATTAATTCATCATAGTAAATGAAATTGAAATATATGTTATTCAATCCAGGTAATGACGAATCAATTATAAGCTTTAAGAATAAGATTAAATAAATAATTTAAATATCATTAAATCAAAAAAAAGAATAAAATAATATAAACTACATGTTGAGTTCTATTATAACCCTAAAAAAATAAATTTAATTCATATTAATTAAATAAATATAAAATATTAGAGTTTCACCATCATAAACGTTACAATAAAGAATAAAAAGTTAAGGGAAAAAGAAAACTAAGAGTTGTCAGGTCTTGATCTTCGAGCTTCTCCAAATCATTCTCCAATTTCAAAATCCTAATGGTTGCCCTCTTCTTCAGAAAACTAGAGAAAAATAAAGCTATGGAGTATATGAGATATCTTTAAGTCTAATCCTAAAAGTCTTATATGTAGGTAAAACCCTAAAATAGAAAGACTTGGTTTTTAAGTAGCTTGAATAGATTATTTTTGGAAATTCTAAACTTAATCCTTTGCTTGATTGATTCTACTTTGCTTCTTCATTAAATTGTTGCACTTTTGAAAAATTCTTTAGGTTTAACCTATAAGACATATGAAAAGTATTTAAATAAATAATTGAAATATAAGGAAAGTAAAAAAATAGTAAATTAAAAACAACAAAAAAAATATAAACTCTAAATAAAAATCTCTAAGATTTAGCTAAATTAATGCACATAATGAAACTAAATAACTCTATTTTACAGAGTTATCGGCAGATTCGATGCAAGTATTCAAATATCATTTCTTTAACACTAACAGCAATTGTGAGACTAGTTCTAATTTGATTTATGTGAAGGCCAGTTTTGAAACATTGTTTATCTATATTATAGTAGCCTTTTTATTTGGCTTGATATATATCATATACAAGAGTAGTTTGGATAAGACTGGACTGGCTTACTGGCAAAAGAGTGTAAGCGAATTGAGGTTATTATAATATGACCTACACCAACACAGGAGCAAAGGTTTCAAATTCTCTTTAAAACATGAATCTTACAAAAACCAACCTTTGAAATGCCAGGCAGTGTCATGTTAATTAAACTTAAGCTCTAAGCATCGAATTCGAATGGTGTAGCTGTTGCTGGAATGGGATCATCCTTTCCCTTCTAATAGATAACTTAGCATACTTCAGGAAGAAGCCCAAATTTAAATATGAAAGAAAAAGGCAAATACACTAGAGTTAACATGTATCAGAGCTTAGATTTTATGATGTATTACTTTTTTTTGTCTTCTCCTTTCTCTTACTTTTTTGGCATTTCATTGAAATTTAGATAGTACTTGTTACTTATAAATCTAGATTGGTGGGCTTGATAATAAGTTATTCATTAGGGATTCAATCTGCTGAAGGAAAATAAATGAGTTTATAGTACCCTTCATTATTTGCTTGCAATGAGGACACCCAAATGCCTCTTTGCTTTTCAACACCAGCAATGCAAATCTTTAAAAAAAAAAAAAAAAAAAAAAAAAAAAAACTGATTCAGTGAAAACTATGTTTTTAATATAATAAAAAGATAAAAGAAAGTAAACCCAAAAGCTAAATCATAGAGAATCAATAAAAGCTTACAAGCATTTCCTGCTTAGTGAACTTGATTTGGTTCTCTAAAAGTTTGATTTCTTTCATTGATGGATGGGATAATCGTAACATTGATGTTTCCAAAGGCTTTTAATTGTTGATCATGGATATGCTTTAATTAATGTATGGCATGTAGATGAAGGTTTTGATAAATAACTCACTTGTTAATTGTTATAGCTATATTTCCAATCTTATAATAAAAAAAAGTAGGACATCAGGTTGTTTGACAAAGGAAAGATGACATTATGTTAAAATGTCCCAAATCAAGAACCAAGAGATATTCAATTTAGAACCAAAGATTTTGTGTTGTTTGCTGCATTCATTTTTATTCTTAATGAAGTTGTGAATTCTAACTTCGACCATGTTTCCTTTTGTAAAAAATGGCCTTGAAAAAATAGTAATATTTCAAAGCACTGGCTAGCTTTCCTATTGATTGCAAAGCTAGCTGCAACAAATTAAGGAAATCTCTCTTTATCTGTATGTCATATTGCCTAATGAAAATATGAATTGAACATCCTTGGATGATCTTGGCATTCAACTCTCTCAAACGATAACCACACAGCATAAGTTAAATGATTTTGATCATCTCTTAAACTACTTAGATGTTTTTAACTTGCTAAGCTATTGGTTTAATGTTATAAACCTGATCTTATTCATACTTCTTAGTAGGTTGCTTAAAGACTTGTAGTTGTACCTATGTTGACTCTATCCGCTCGTACCTTTACATGTAAAACACTTAACGGATTTATAGCTAACCAATAACTTCAAACAAAGCGAATATCTAGATTATACCTGTCAAGCTCATGAACACTTAACAATCAAGTATATAAGGGTATGTAACTGTAGATCCAAAGAAAAAATAGAAATGCCTAGGCCTCCCATTCATTTGTGGTTTGTTTTTCCTATTTGTTCAACATTTTCTTAAATTTTTACTGATTTAAGTATCAAAATGTGTTTCAAAAATCAAATTCCAGCACACTTTTGAATGTTTTTTTTTTTATATTTGCAAATCAATAACTGAAATATAACAATTTTCATAGCCTTTTCAGCTCCATGCAAAAAAAAATACACCAACAAGAGCTTAAAAGTTTAAGAAATTGATGCTTTGTACCTCATAAAGCCCACATCCTTTGTAGAATATGTTGATTTTTTTGACAGTATATTATTTTTAATCAGCTGATGCATGCATTTTTTTTGTTATAGGCTAAAATGAGTTCAATTATTTGTTATCCTTGTTACTATGTTTTCAATGTTAGTAGCTGTTAGCTGGGAATAGGCTCGGGTTCATGGTAGTGGGTTAGGCCTAACTATGTAATGAAATGTAGCCCAAGTATGGAGGTCCAAGCTAAGTTTGTTAGCTCATATATTCAATGTAATTTACTAAAAGGATTATCGATGAAGAACATACAAAATCTCTCCCTCTTTCGTGATTCCTTTTTTTCTTATACAATTCTATTTGTTCCTCTTTTCTCACTAATTTATTGTTCTTCTTTCTATCATTCTGTTAATTCCATAATGGAGTATATCAACAATATCAGAGCCTCGATACTGGCCATGAAGAACGGTGTAACTACAATGTTGTGAAAAAAATTTCAATGTCTAAAATCGAAGCTCGATAATATGTTGGATAGGATGTTTAACGAGCTACGAGGTGATTTGCGAGCTTTATATTAAGATCTGGAAATCTGAGCACTCGGGCAAACCAGTTGAACTAAACATTTGATGAAATGTCGATAAAAGTGGAAGAGGTAGCCCTATTACGGAGATTCATGATTTGGAAAACCTAAACACTCGGGCAACCCAACTAAACCAAGTGTTTGACTCAATATCGATATGGGTGGAAGGGTAACCACTATTATGGAGATTCAGGATATAGAGGCAGTTGGCTCTATATACAGTCAAATAACCACCACTGATTTGTCTAAGCTTTTTGAGGTAGTCGACAGGTTTAACAGAAGACATAGGTCAAATGAACCGGATATATCCTAAAGTTCTGACGTCTATCTTGGGTAGGAAAGATCTGAGGCTGACTGCAAAGCTAGCATGGAAGCTTAATGTCGAGCGCTTGGAATGAGGCATTCTTAATGCGCTTGGAATGAGGCATTCTTAATGCACTTGGCTTAATGCCAACGATAACAACAGGTATACAGGGATCAACTGATGCCTATTATGCTGCACAAAATAGTTAAAATTAGGTACAAACAAGGAAAATCATTAATAACTTGGCACCCCAGTGGAATGAATGGTATAAAAGGGATGTCTTTGATCCTAGCATTGTCATTATTATTAGAGAAATCGCTAACTACCATCTGCAGGAATGAGCCAAGGAGTCTAAGATTAGGAAAAGTTGTTATCGGGTTTATACTCACTCGTATTCCCTTTTGGAGCTACATACAAACAGATTAAAGAAGATGTGTGACATTCAATTGGCTATGAGGTTATTTTCTTTTCCTTCCTAATAAAATGCACATGTAATCACATCCTCTTTAGCTAAAAATGCATTATTTTCATCCGTTGACCGTTAGCCAATTTGACAGCACGAGGCATGTTTACTTGTTGCTAGGACTCTATATGTGGCCTATTATGCCTGTTGATACAGGGGAAAACATTAATTACCTTGCTATTTTGTTGTTTGAGTTTTTGTTGGCCATTGCAGGTAGGCAAAACATGATACAGATTGTTGGGGATAATAGTACCAATTTGGTCTATTATACTATTATTTTTCTTCAAGTGATAGAACATCAGGTTTATACTCGACCTAAGGATGCAAATTTTTTTATAGTTAATGCAGATGATGCTATTTATAATAATTGCTTTTCTAATGCATTTTTATTAGAAGTGATCACTACTTGTTGCAAGAGCGAGAGAACAGGTGCTATCATATATGTTGTAAGAAAACGATTCAGTGAGTCTTAACAAGAAAAGGCTAGTGGTTTTGTAGTTCAGTGGAGGGTACAAAAGGCTAATGTTTGCCTTGGTATCATTGACAAAGCAATTGCCAAAGGCAAACAGTTTTAGACTAATGATACCAAGGCGACGATGAACATTTGGGCCTAATACAACAAGATTTCCTAAACCTAGTACAACAGTATTGATTCACATCTTGTTCATCATATTATTATGCCATTACGTGCTTTCTTGTCAAACAATTTTGAGCTACCTGATCCTAATTTGGGTTTCGTATTGTAAATGGAGGTCAAGGCATCCTCTTTACTAGGACTCTCACTTTTTCCCTATAGATTCTTGATGTCCCGAGGAATTAGCTAGCGAGTTTTACACCTTTCTAACCTTTTGGCTGTCTATTGTCGTCAGGTTGAAATATGATCGACTTAAAAGTATTGCTAGAAGAATTCAGGCAGAAATAGGTGATTTAGCTGTGAAGGGTAAGAAGCTGCAATCTCTTTTGGTTGCTAGCGTCTAACTTGAAAGCATCTCACTAGCATTAAAAGGATTTAAGGTGAATAAAATGGTCAGTGCTAGCAACCCTAACACTGCGGATGAGCTCGTTGAAAATACCACCATAAAAGCCTTTGTCAAGGTCAATTGTCATTTGTATCTTGGTGACATGATTAATTACAAAAGCATGAGCAATATTGGATGGCATTGTGGCATATATCGAAGCATAATGTTTATGAGCTGTAGAGTGGAATTGTCCATCTTGCTTGAATCTTGTGTCAAGAATGATGAAAACCTAGCTATAAAGGAAAGTGAGGTGGCTGCAAAATTGAAAAAAAAGGTACATATTGAATTCTTACAGGTGTTATGCAACAAAAGTTGTTAAAAATAATACCTTTATACCAAGTTCATTAGTAGCAATTGTTATCGTGTTATATTTTTGCCTAATTCATTTTAAGGTAGAGATAAGTTAGAGAAGTTGTGGCCACTTGGCCAAGATGGTGCTATTCATTTTAATGATGATGCATCATGTTCTGAATTCATTGCTGTCAGAGGTCTTTTCGATTGTTTTTGAATCTGAACCCTAGATCTCCTTTCTATGATAATATGTTTAAATTGGTTCATGCAACAAGTGAGGTTGATAGCGGAGGTAAACGAGGAAAATTAGAGTACTTAATATTTGATATATATAGCATTTCAAAAGTTGGTGGCTTGTTTTCGTTAGATAAATTTTATTGTGTTGATTGTGAAAAGAAAAGGATTTTAACTTGTTTGATGGAAACATTTAGGTATCAGAAGCTAAAATGGGTTGTAGGAGAAAAGATAGATGGAGCTTAGTCAGGAAACTCCCAAATTTATTTGTATGTTGTCTTACATAAGCCATCTATGACTATGATTTTGGTATCTGAGTCGACAACATATGTTGTTAGTAATGAGAGACATCCAAACCTCATCTTTTGAATTCCACTTAATACCATGATGAATACCCAACTAAATATGGGTCATTGTTATGTTGCAGCATAGTTTACAAAACTCTCATCCTCAAAGACAAGGTTGTTTTAAATAAGTGGGTATTATTATTGTAGCATAAATGGGTCCAATTGTTTGTAATCCTTGTTGTTGTGTTTCAATGTTAATAGCTGTTAGTTGGAAATGGACTCAAGAATATGGCAGTGGGTTAAGCCCAACTGTGTAATGAAATATAGCCCAAGTATGGAGGTCCAAGCTAAGTCTATTAGCTAATATATTCAATGTAATTTGCTAAAAGGATTATCAATGAAGAACATACAAAATCTCTCTCTCTCTCTCTCTTTCTCTCTCTCTCGCTCTCGCTCTCTCATGATTCCCCTTCTTCTTATAAAATTATGTTTCTTTTTCTTTTCTTACTAATTTATTCTTTTTCTTTCTATCATTCTGTTAATTCTATAATGGAGTATATCATTTTTTACAAAAGAAAAAAATAGAAGTGAATTAGTGATGTTACTTCTAATATTTTTACTAGGCTACAAATGTTAGGAAACATGTGTACTAAAACTTAAAATTGTAGTCACTGTTGTTGGTTTAGAAATTTTCATGCTTTGATTTTCGGTTTAAAATTTTCATGTTTGAAATTGGGAATGTGATACATACATAATTCAAATTCATGCTTTGATTTAATTATAGATGTCAATGTTTTGAATTGATTCTCAGTGTGTATACATAAAATCTCTTTACAAATCATTGCATGCGATCCAAATAGGCTTATGTCAATGCAAACTACGAATTAATACTAGAGTCCCACATGTTTGCTTTTCATCTCTCTCTCTCCAAACCAACACCTCATCAAAGATCATGTAGGACTTTATCAAGCTTATAATGAAAGGTTAGGGTTAAAGTAGAAAAAAAGATATATTTCAGTTTAATTCACCCATAGATATTCTTCATTGTTCTATATCTTTCAAAAAAAAAATCTACAAGACATTTGAAACACATACCTTTTTGTTTTTCTTATGACATTTTCTTTTTTATGCTTTTTTATTCATTTACACATTTTTATGTGTTTTTTTACTTTTTATTTTTTTCAATTTTTTTCAATTTTTCTTTTTTTCACTAATTACAACACAATTCAAACATGGCTCAAAATATTTTTTTGAAATAATTTCATCGTCATGCCTATGGAATGAAGGTTGATCATGGTTTCTCTTATTAGTTTAGGGTAAAATATATGTGGCAGGCTCAAAGGGAGTAACTAGGATATAAATATATAAAGGTAGGCTTAAAAAGGCTCAAACGATCCAAAGATGGCCTAAATCATCTTTTCAACTTAATGTTGTCTAGAATTTCGCCTCGAGAGATGATTAAACAAGTTTTTGGCCTCTAGATATAATTGTAATTTACATCAACATAAATAATCTTCAAATAAAAAATACAAATAAACACGAGATTAAGTGCTCAAAATTTTTAAAATCATATCCTAACAGTGAGAAAAACAAAAGAATCTAATCACAAAATTAAATCATAGTTATATTTTCCTAAGAATCAAGGTAAATTAATAGCTAAGTTTTCATCATTGAACAAAGATCTCATTATAATAAGCAAAAAACATCTCAATTTAGAAAACCTAATTACTTAAACATAATGGACTCTAAAAATGTCATGCAAAAACAAAAATAAAAAGAAAATTTTTTGCAAAAACAACAATTAAAAGAAAAAATTATGCAAAAATAAACTAACCTAAAGTAATTCGACACTAACAAAATAAAAACCTCACCCTCAAACTTAAAGCAAACACTGTCCTTAATGTTTATAAATAAAAGAGAAAGAATAAGAAACTCTCATTTTTTATGAAAGAATTTCAAGAAAATCTCTAATTATCCTTTTTGACATCATCTTATTTGCCAAAGTTTTGTAAAAAGTTGTAAAAGAAAATCAAATAAATCAAACTTATTAGAAATAATCCTAAAAAAGTAATAATACTAAAAAAATTTTTAACTTCTTTTTAATTTTTTTAAGGTAAAAAATAAAATAGAACACTTAAAAATGAAATCTAAAAACTTATTGTGTCAATGCCAGCGACTATGTAAACTAGGGGTTTGAAAATACAAAAAAATATGAAAAAGATGAAAGGGGGAGGCTATCTCTGCAGCACTAAGATTCCAACATTGCAACACTGACCTTTGAAGTATTAGGGTATCACGGTGCCCTTCCTGGGCACTACAGCGCTCGGTTGCTACTTTCCTTCTTGTAACTCAAAGCCGTAGCACTCAGTTTTGGGCGCTACAACATCGTTTGCGAAATACTTTGTTGTTACAATGCACAAAACCTTTTTTTTGAAAACCTGCAAAAAAGAAAAAATATTGAGTTTGGAAAAAAACTAAATAAAAATTCTAAAATTAAGGAAAGAAAAGTTTACAAAGCTTAAGTTGCCTTTAAGAAACGCTTGATTTATAGTCATCGGCTTGACTATCTTCAATGTTATTTTGGGTACGCTAAATTACTGTAGGACCTTTGACGACCAAACTTGCTTCCCCAAAGATGTTTGAAACATTACCCTTTAACCTTAAACTTCCTAGATCATTTTATGTTAGCAATTGATAGTCCCAATGCCTTTTTATAGTCTTTTAAATGTGTAGGCAAGGGCTCACGCTCCATCGAGAGTGATTTTTGAATAAAAGGCTTTAAAGATGACATTGTATTAGCTAAAAATCCTAATGGTCCAAATTGAGGAGTGAAAATAATGGAATGCTATTGTGCCTCCAACAACTTCGAACATCAAATAAAGTCAATGTTATCCCACTCAGAAGTTGAAATCAAAGATAACTCGAATAGATTAGGGGAAAAACTCTTTATGAACACCTCGTTGGATGCATTTTTCACCATGTTAACTGCATGATACTTAACATATTCTTTAGGAAATGATGATGGTGGGTCAGATTGGTTCTTTTCCTCCTGAACATCTTCATCATGTTTATCAATCGCAATTTCATCTTTAAATGATTTGTTTAGCAATTCTAACTCCTCGCTATCCCCTTGTATCTCTTTACGATTTATAAGATTTTTTTTTTTTTTAGTATCATATGATAAAGTTTCTTGAAGGCAATTGCAGATGGAATCAGCAAGTTGGCCCACTTATGTATCAAGATTCCTTAAGGATGCTACTAGAGTCTGAATGATAACATCTCGACTATTAGTTTTTCCAATATATTGCATAAGCATGTCTTCTAATGATGGCTTCTCTTCTACGATAGGAACTTGTGCTTACGATGGAAAACCCTGATGAAAGGTTGGATCGACTGAATATGAAGGCCGTTAAGTGTTGCACCAAAAAAAATTTGAGTGATCCCTCAAATCTGGATGGTAGTTGTTGGAATAAAAATTATCCTGCTGCATATTGTAGTTCCAACATATTGAATGGATTCAACATAAATTGGGCAACGATCACTAGTATGTCCTCTCTCACATAATTCGCAAGTTATGAACTGGTTTTGAATAACACATGCTCTTTCAAATTTATCAAGCTTTTTGAAAATAATAGCCAATTGTGCAAATATAGAATTTATTGCATTCATTTTTTTTTAATTTCTTCATATGAGCATTGATAATTATAGAACTTCATCTCCTTAAATTACCTAAAAAATTAAAATAAAATAAATAGATAGATAAATAAATAAATAAAAGTTTGAATAAGGCTAAGATTGCTTGGTATTAATATTAACAAAAATAGTAAAACAATTCTCTGGCAATGGCACAAAAAATTTGTTGTCAAAATTAACTACGCAAGTGCAGATATTGTAATAAGTAATATAGGGATAAAGTAAAGATCTTCTCACGAGGAATTATACTAAATTTATTAAGTACTAAAATTAAAATAACTTAATCTTATTCAAACAAACGATTAAAAATTATAAATTAAAACTAAATATAATTATAATAATAATTATTAGAATAATAAAATAATAATAATAAATAATAGAAGCCGAGGATTATAATTTTCCTTAACACTTCATTTACATAAAACCCTACTCTCTTAACTTGGCTAATGATAGTGAGTTATTAATCTAAAATTATAATTTATTTATAAGTATCTTCTGATGTTCTTATAAAAATATCTCTCTTAATCAATTTTACTATATTCTTATGCAAATTGAATTAAGAGAAACTCATTAAGCTTAGATTCTAATTTGGTTACATATGGCATGTTTGTATATTCGTATCTAACATATAGATCAATTCATCCTAATAAATGAATATGAAACATATGTCATTCAATCTGGTCTAAATACAAAATTCCTTTTTCCAAGTTTATTGAGGTTACTAAATTAATCTAATTGGTGATTAAGCAATTAGAAGTGTTAAGAATGAGATTGAACAAATAACTCAAATATCATTAAATCAAGAAAATAAAATAAAATAATCCAAATTACATGTTAAGTTCTATTGTAATCCAAGAAAAATAAATCTAGTTCATAATAAATATATAAAATATAAAACCAAAAAGTTTCATCATCACAAATATTATAAGAAAGATAAAAAGAATAAAGAGAAAGAGAAAACTAAAATTGACCGAATCTTTAATCTTCACATTTCTCCAAACTCTCTAGCTTATTCGATATTATGATGGCTGCTTTCCTCTTGAGAACACTAGAGAAAATAAAACTATAAGTTATCTCGGATATTCTACATCTAATCTTAAGAATCCTATTTTTAGGCAATAGAAATCCAATCTCAAAATAGCTTAAACATATTATTTTTTAAAATTGTCAAATTGAATTATTTTTAATGATTAAGTCTATGTTACTTCTTGATTAAGTTATTCGCTTTTAAAAATTTCTTTTAGTTTTGACTTTAAATAATTAAATAATTAACATATAAGTAAAGTAAATAATATTAAATTAAAAATAAATAAATTTTAATTAAAAATCTTTTAAATTTATCTAATTTTATACATATAATAAAACTAAATAATTTTGTTTTATAAAATTATCAAAAGGAAACAAAATAGAAGGGTGGTTGATGATGATAATTGATGAGTGACTCATATCTGAGGTTGAAAGATTAGTGGGTTCCAGAGTTGCTGTTCCCATGTGAGCAAAAATTTCAACATCAATATACAAATATATAAGTTTGTCAGAGAAATTTCAACGTCAATATACAAAGGAAAGGAAGTACATTACATCATGGCATGTCTTGCGCAAACGCAAGTAACACGTGTTTGTTAGGAAAGGAGTTACATTTCATTCATGTGATGGTTGGATATTTTGTAAAGGGAAACGACGGTGGAGATTGGGGGCAGCGGTGGAGACTGTAGATTGAGAAGGAATACCTAAACCCAACAGACCCCGTCCTGTTCTAATGGGATTGATTGTAAACCAACACCTCCCAAATACATATGACACGGTTCATTTATGACCATTTAAGGCAAGAGCTGACTTTTCTGGTATGTTAGCTCTTGTTCATATGGTAGGCAACTCCTCTGGTTTAAAATAAGTCTAATTTGTTTGCGTAAATATTTAAATAAAGATTCTAATCATTGAAGTTAATCTAACTTGATAATTTAATTTAAAATAATAAAATTTTATTTAAATTTAATTATAAAAAATATAAATATTATTATAAAAATAATTTTTTTAATATTTTAATATTATTTAAATAATAAAATGAGTATTTTAAACTTACATCAAAACACGATTTTTCGAGTCTTAACCAAGCCTTACTTACTATATATATATATATATATATATATATATTAGTTTTTATAATTCTATGAATAGGTTAAGAGGTTGATATATGTTTCTAATGTCATTGTTTGCATATTTATATCATTTTTGTGATTCAATTTATGTTATAAACTTATGATCGTATATGGGAATTTATATATTATATAAAATTTAATATATTAATAATTTATATTTTATAAATTTTAATATATTTATGCATTTATATCATATTTATATTACTTTTATATCAGACTGTATTTTAATTTTCTTATTATATTGTGTTTATATCATGTAGTTATATTGCATCTAAAACTGCTGCACTTACATGTTCCACTTGTTCTTAATTTAATTTTTTTGATACTTTTTTACTATATTTTAAGAAATACATGTTATTATGTTAATCTAGTTGTAGAGGTCAATAATTTTACTGCAAAAAAAAATGTGATAATTTCTCTTAGAAGTAAATATAAACAAATTAAAATTTTCTTGTTAAGACAATGATTCATCGTTCATGCACTTCGAAACTAGTTCTAAAGTAATTAAATTCCGACATACTATTTCATTGCATACACTTGAGTCACTATGAGGTTGAACTTTTAGTTTAACCGGATATTTTTATTTAATTAAATTCAAATTTATTTATAAACGAATAAAGAAAAACAATTTACTTAGAATTAGATCCATTCATATTGTGGATAAGGCCATGGTTAGGATTTCAAATCTTTTGTATAAATTCGAGTCAATTCGATAATCCGTTTCATTATTTAAAAATATTTTATAATTAAATTTAAATAAAAATATATTTTTATTAATAAATTATAATTCAAAATTGATCGAATCAAATTAAATTAAATTTTATTCACGTAAATTTATAAAAAATTTTATCTGAGATCCAACCATACAAGTCTAATTACAAAATTCAATTGTCGAAAGTGTCACCTTTTATTGAAAAGCAAATTTAAAGTGTTATATGGATCCGAGCGTCAATATCTAATATCAATGTATCTCTGTATTTGACTCTTCTTTAGTTTAAAATTAAACTTGTAAAATCAACTAAAAATTAAAATAATTTTAAAATGATTTCTTAAATAAAGAGATATAAATATATAAATATAAATATAAATATAAATACATTCTTGCCTATTTCACTAATCAACTTTTAATTTTTGTCTCTAATTACTACTACTCAAGGGTTCAAACAATTTAGAAGATTAATGGTGCTATTCAAGAGATGCTGAGTATTCAAGATATATAGATTAAAAATAAAAATCAAAAGAGGATAATTAAGAGAATGAATGTATTGGAATAAATCAGAAAAACAACAAAATCAAACTTTTTTTTCTTCTCCGACTACAACAATCACAGAAGTTACGTACACTTTTTTTATTGAAGTTCAGACATATCCTATATCAAATTCTACTAAGGTAATATTAGACATCGATACGATTGTCACTGATAATCAATCCAATAGTAAGCAACAGGTTTTAGTGCAGCAGCTGGTGTTTCCCTTTTAAAGGTTTGGACCTCCATAAATCAGCTTTCAAATTAGACTTTCTCACGGCTTAATGGAGTTATGGTTTGAAAAAAATTAAAATATAAAGTCTAAGTCTAAATTTGATTTTGTTCGAATCGGTTCAAAAGTTCAAATATATTGTGCAAAAATAATAAATATTAAATAATTTATATTTTAAGTAATATTTATATATTTATATAATTATATTTAAATAAAAAAATATTTTATTTCATAAATAGTGATCCAAACTGAATCAGCTTGAATCAAAAAAACACAAATTCAATCTCAATCTTTGAATAAGTCTATTTCAAATATTGGTTCATATTTCAAAACTAGGGATATCCCACTTGTGAAAATAGTAACCTTGGACAAAATAAAAAGTGTTCACCAATGTTGACTTGTTAACGAGTTTAGTTTGATTGTGATCTAAAATTTTTTTAAGTGTCTTACATAAATTACGTTAAATATATATTTAAGTATAAATTAAAGTTTAAGAATTTATTTTAGTATAAATTAAATGTTAAGAAATTTTTTATGCAAATTAAATATTAAAAACATATTTGGATGGATAAAATTATAAGAAGTTAACAAGATAAAGATATAAAGTTTGAGAGTTTTTTTTTTTCTATTTTAACCTTTTATTTTTATGATAAAAATGTACTTTATATAATTTTGTGAAAAATCTATATATTAATAAGGATTTTAGCGTTTTCAAAGCATCTTCTAGTTCAATAATTGATTTATGATTTTTTTATTTAAATTCAAGGCTTGAGAGAATTTACCAAATGGAAATTAAAATACTAAATTATTTAAAATAATGAAAATATTCTCTTATTATCATTTTTTTTCGCCATTATATTATCATAGGTTTAAACAACCTATTTATACCATTTTTTTTATCATAATCAAAGGGAATTTCATCATTCAATAAATGAAAACTTGAAAATGATAGTTAATTAAGATATAGTAGGATTTATATTTTATGCGGTTAATTCATAAATTTATATATAATTAATAAATTATATTATATTAATTTATTAAAAATAAAATATTTAATATTTATTAATATCATTTGCTATATTAATTATGTATAAATATATAATTAATATATCAAATATAAATTTTATATAATAAAATAATTATTTTAAAAAATTAATAAAATAATATCATTTAATTCGTAAATATTTAAGTTATAAAATAAGACGCAACTTTTTTTAGGTAAAATAAGAAGCATGTGCTTTTTCTATGCAAACAAAAAGATACAAGCATTGAAGGACCAGCATTGAAGGACCAGAACAAAAACGTTTATCCAAAATGGTTCCACACTTCTACTATAAAATCAATGTACACAATTGATACAAAATTAAAATCAGTACCACAGAGCCCAAGATTTTTTATTTTTTTTCTCTCTCTTTTTCCCATTATCCAAACAAAACCTTACTTGCTTAATTTTCCAAACAATTTCCATGGTAATGAGTAACTCGTGAGTATCAAATCAAAACTGGTTTGATATTTGGAGGAATAAAAGAGAACGAAGACAAAGTTTCACAGTCTGGCAAAAGCTCACATGGCCATGGCAACCATGATGATGAGCAGACTGATGAGCATATCCCCATCATCGTCATCATCTTTTTCTTCTTCTTCGTCTTCACCGTTGGCAACTCAGTCACTGTCAGCACCATCGTCATCAAAGCAACCAACGAACCTTCCAGTCCGAACAATCCCAGGATCCTACGGCTGGCCTCTGATGGGGCCAATATCCGACCGCCTAGACTACTTCTGGTTCCAAGGACAGGACACCTTCTTCAGGTCAAGAATGGAGAAGCACAAGAGCACCGTTTTCCGTACCAATATCCCTCCATGTTTCCCTTTCTTCATGCAGGTGAACCCAAACGTCATAGCCGTTGTTGACTGCAACTCTTTCAGCCATCTTTTCGACATGGAAATCGTGGAGAAAAAAGACGTCTTGGTTGGGGACTTCGTGCCGAGCACCAAGTTCACCGGAAATACCAGGGTTTGTGCTTATCTTGATACCTTAGAGCCAAGACATGCCCAGGTACGCTTTTCCCATTTTTGCCCCCATTAAAACTTGAAAGATCTAAGCGATCCATGGGTAGTTTCAGTATTCTGGGTCCTTTTTTTTCCCCCATTTTCCGCTTGTTTGGTTGCTATGAGCTGGTAATTGAAGTGGATAACTGGAAAGTAATAAATTGGTGAAGCAGTGAGCTTTTTAGATCATTGATAAGGTTTTGACTCTGTTAAATGAATTTATTTAATAATAATTAAAGAAAAGTAAGTGATTATTGATGATTCTTTAGAACTATTAATCATTCTCCTTTAACAAATATAAATAAATAAATGAAACAATTTTTTTTCTGTAACAATCTTTCTTGCTGATCAAACAACAAAAAGCTAACCCATTTTTTTGGACCCTACCACTGCACTGAAAAGGACTAAGACTACTGAATTGTTTAATTATAAGTCTAAGGCAATGGACCACATATTTATGGGGTGGTCCTTTCCTTCCATGAAACGCAAGATCACGATGGATTCTCTAGGTCCTGTTTGGATCTTGGAAAATTTGAGAGGAAAAAAAAATCATAGGGAAATAACAAAGGAAGGAAAAATGAGATATACTACTTATAATAGAGTTAAGTTATTGTAAATCAACCTCTGATATTTGCTAAAGTTTTGCTACTAAAATTATATAATATATAAGAAAAAATTTATGGTTTTTATACAAGAAGCAGGTGAATATATATATATATATATATAATTATTTGTAAAATAATAAGATAACATTTTGACAGTATAAATGAAAATACTATTATATATCGACGATAGATTAAATATAAATATTCTAAACTAATATATAAAAATATATACGGTAATTATTAAGGCAATGGCAGAGCGGTTTGTTGAAGGATGAATAATGGGAGTATATAGCATTATATGTGTGGGGAAGTTTTTTTTTTCATTTTTGGGGCAAGGATATTTGGGGAATTTTAAAACCGTGTGAACGTATAGCTGTAGTTGAGAAGGAAAGGAAAGGATTGAATAGACTGTCGTCAGTCGGTGGCTACTCATGGCCATGGGCTCCATCTTCATCTTGAGGGCCTAAGCCAATCACACGGCATGCAACGCCTTCAGATGCAGGAGCTGATTTTCCCTTCAGCTCCCTCGCATTTAGCCTTTCTGTGGTAGGAAACATGAACAAAAGTAAATATAGAAAAATGTATTAACCTAATTATTAAGTAATAAATAGAAACGGTCATGGTCAAATTCGAATCCAAATAAAATTTTTCTGTTTGTCTAGATTTAACTTAGGTTAAATCGAGTCGAGTTTGAAAGATATATTAATAGATTAAAATTTTATTTTATAATAAAATTTAAATAAAAAATATTTTTAAGATAATTTAAATCAAACTAGTCAATCTAGATTATTTAAAACATATCTCAAATCTAACTAATTCAAGTTAAATTCATCTCGACTCCTTAACAGATTTATTTATAAAATTACCAGAAAAGTTAATAGTTATTAATCTTAAACACTGAATTATCAAGTTTTACATCTTGTCTCTTTTCATCTACCTATATCAAGTAAAGCTTCAATTTATTATCATAAATACATGTATAATTGTTTAATACGATTATTAGTTTATATTTTTCTAAAAATTTTATAATTAAGTTAAGAATTAAGGTTAAACTGTGTTTGTTTTTTTTTAAAAAAAACTAGAATAACCACGAAACAAATACTATTTTGTTTTGTAAATTTAAAAAAAAAATAAAATTAGTGGAAATTGTTTTAAGAAATTCTAGTAAATTCCAAATTATAGTCTAATAATTTATTCATCAAACAAATATGTAACTTTCAAATTTCTTATAGCTTTAAAAAGCGTATCAAATTTTCTTTTCTGTGTATTATAATGAAACCAATTAATGTTTCATGAATTTGAAACTTCATATATACTATGCAGATTAATAGAATATTAAATTATATATGTGGCTGCTTTATATATATATATATATATATATATCAGAAAATGTAAAATATGGATATATATATATATATATATAAATTGATCTACGTACACAAACACTTAGGAACCAAAATTTATAATATAAAAATAATTTTAATACGGGACATTATCAATTAATTTTTAAAAAAAAAAAGTTTATTTGAGTAGAAAATAATTTGCATATTGTTGTTTGATATCCTTGAATTCAATAGCTCAAGAACTTTGCCATAGACATCCTCAAGCGGGGCTCCAAGGTGTGGGTCGCAGAGCTCCTGGGCAACCTCGACAAATTCTTCGACGCCATTGAATCCGACATCTCCAAAGACGGCAGCTCATCCTACATCCCCCATCTTCAAAGCTTCATCTTCAACTTCCTCACCAAGTCCCTCGTCGGAGCCGACCCTGCCATCGACGGTGACATCGCTAATTCTGGTCCTTTCACCCTCAACACTTGGCTCGGCCTCCAACTCCTCCCGACCATCCCCCTCCGTGTTCTTCAGCCCCTGGAAGAGATGTTCCTTCACTCTTACACTTACCCTTTCGCCCTCGTGAGTGGAGGCTATCAAAAACTCTATAGCTTCGTCGAGAAGCACGGTAAAGAAGTCGTTCAGCGTGGTGAAAAAGAGTTCGGCCTTTCGACAACCGACGCCATCCACAACTTGATCTTCGTTCTTGGGTTCAATGCCTTCGGTGGTTTCTCCATTTTTTTGCCAACATTACTCGCCGCCATAGCTGGCGATAAAACAGGGTTGCAAGCCAGGTTAAGAGAAGATGTGAGGAAAATAAGTGGGTCATCATCATCATCATCATCAACGAGTTTGGGTTTTGAATCGGTGAAAGACATGGAGCTGGTGAACTCAGTGGTTTACGAGACGTTGCGTTTGAACCCGCCAGTCGCACTTCAATACGCACGAGCAAGGAAGGATTTCCAACTCGCTTCTCATGACTCGGTTTTCAACATAAAAAAAGGTGAGCTGTTGTGCGGGTATCAGCCCTTGGCCATGAGGGATGGTAAAGTTTTCGATGAACCGGAGAGTTTTAAACCGGACCGGTTCGTGGGGGAAGGGAAAGAATTGCTGAGTTACTTGTTCTGGTCAAATGGGCCACAGACCGGGTCGCCGAGCGAGTCGAATAAGCAATGTGCAGCTAAGGATTACGTGACTCTGTCAGCGTCATTAATTGTAGCCCACTTGTTTCAAAGGTATGATTCAATCAGTGGGGATTCTAGTAAAATCACAGCCGTTGAAATGGCAAAGTGATGATAATATAAGATGACAAGGACAGTCTGGTAGATTTTCCCTGGACCAATGTTCATTTCTTCTTTAAATAAATATAATAAAGAGCAAGCAGTGGAAGAAAAAAAAATTATATGTGATAGTTTAAGTATTTTTTTCATGAAATATTATATAAAAATTTTAAAATCTTAATACACTTACTTTATCATTGGATATAATATATTTATTTAATTTTTTTCATAAATTTATTAATTAAATTTGTGTCATTTGACTTATGATATTAAACTTAATCAATTTTTTTATGACATTAAATTTAATCAATCTTTTTATAATTAGTATATATATATATATATATCAGAATTTTTGGACAAGATTATAAATATTTTGCTTGAGTAGGATTTAAAATTAGATATTTTTTAATTAAAAGAATTTAGACTAAATTAAATTATATAAAAAGGGTTCCAAATCAATATTTTTTATTTAATTTTAACACAAATAAATTTTAAGTTTAACTATTCTTCCAATTCAAATTTTTATATTTTATTTGAATATCTCTTAATAAAAAAAAACTCTTATTATTTTGAAATTATTGATTTTATTTGTAAATTTTTTTCCAGCCACCATTGCCGTCAAATTCGATTGTTACGATTAAGAGGTTGCATATTTAATAATGGTAACAGAAATGTAGTTACATACTTTTTTATTGCATATTAAAAAAAAAAAAAAACCAAAATAAGAAGGCAAATTGTTTTTTTTTTCTTAAAAAGATGTGACCACTAAGCTGCAAATGCTTATAATAAACCTAAATTAATGAGATTTTGCTGTCAAACAGAAATACATTTATTAAAAAAATAAAAATAAAAAAAAATCGGAAGAATGCTTGGAATTAGACCACCCATGGTCGAGTTGGGTCAGATTCGGGTCGGGCTTAAGCATGGTATTAACATTAAATATACTTACTTAAGTCCGGCCCGGCCTGAAATATGGATTTCAAATTTTGTTCAAATCCATCCATATTTATAAATAGATAGCTCAAGCCTATTTAGGCCAGCCCATATTATTTTTTTTATAATTTATATTTTTTAAAAAATATATATTTTTAAAAATTTAATCTTTATTAATTTAATAATTTTCTTCTATTAAGTTTTTAAATATAAATAATTTAACTTAGTTTTTAAAGTTTATTATTTATATAAATATTATATATATGTATTATATATATAACAAAAATTACATAATACATAAAATATAAAATAAATTTATAATGTAATAGTAAAATAGGTCGAGCCGGGTTCAAGCTTTAAAAGTTGAGCCCAAAGCTCAGCCTATTTTTTAATCGAACCTAATTTTTTATCTAAACCTATTTTTTTGACCTAATATGTTTATTTAAATCCTCTCAAATATTAAATAAATCTTCAGACTTGAATGTATAACCCAATGTTTGAGCAAGTCTACTTAAAACTGAATTCTTTAATTAATTAACTAAAAATGAAGATGATGTCTCAAAATTTAATTTTGGGCAAATGGTAAGTCAAACATTGATTTTAACAAAACATTAAATGAAATTATATTTTTTAAGTCAAATTATTTTAAAATATTATCTATTTTTATAAATTTAAAAAATTAATAATTTATATTATGTTAATATATTAATATTATATTTATTACTATTTTTGTATATTATTGCGTCTGCCAAATTTTCGAAATTGAGGGAAGCGATTAGTCATGTCACGGGGGAAATGATATAGCAAAATCCAAAGGTGACAATGAAAGACCGGGCCCTGATGGCAATTGGTAATTGATCGTAGTCATGGTCGTGGTCGGGCCCTTGTTACTTGCAACTTTTTAGACTAATAAATCTTCCTAACAGTATCTTTTTTTAAAAAAAAAAAAAGATAGGAATAAAGAAAAAAGGTTCTTTAGCAAGAAGGATGGAAACGGAAAGAAGTTATGATAAAATTATAAATAAAATTATCAGTTAAATTAAAAAGAAAAAGATAAATCAAATTGAACCTCCTAGTGATTAAAAACTACAATAGGTTAATAATACATTTTAGTTTATTTATTTTTTTATAAATAAGATCATAATCTAAAAATAAAAAATATATATAAATGTTCAGATTTTAATTTTAAAATTAAAAGATGTTAATTGACTAAAAATATCAACGAAATTACGTTTTGCGTTTAGCAAATTCTGATTTATAGTAGGTAGATGATTACGATTTACGGGTCATTCATTGGGGAGAAAAATTCCCAATTCAGGTCTAATTGAGCTTCCTTTCCTTATCATTGAAAAGGATATTCTCAAATGCTGCGGGATGATTTAGTTATAGCATTGTTGGTATCGTTTTAACTACAATTACTTTTACTAAATTTAAAATTTTATGTTTTAGCATTCGTATTATTTTTTATATCATAATTATATTAAAATATAATATTTATATAAATTAACATTTTCACATATTTATTTTATATTATATTTTTAATTATTTTTTATATATCATATTTATATCATATTTAAAATTTATCAAATATAATATTTTTTTTTTATAATGCTACAATCATCGAAACAAAGTAAACATTCATCATTTTTATTAATATAATACTCATAATTATGATCGAACAATTATAATATAATTCTTGCAAGTACAATAATCCCAGTGACACAAGCACAAAATACATGGAATTCAGCTTCAAAACTCCAGACCAAAATTCTCAAGTTGGCAGAAATTAAATATTCTGGGCGATTGTCAGGTCTGAATAATGTCTTTCAACAAAACAATTATAATCACCATTCACCAGAGGCTTGAGTACCGATCAAATGGATTAAAACCGATTTAAGTTTAGTTCATCTAATTTCGATTTCTTCAGTTTTGGTTCTATCCTATTAAATTGTTTGATTTTAACACGTTTATTTAGTTAGTTTGTGATTTTTTATTTTTAAATTGAACCAGATGAACAAACTTTAAAAAATCAATAAATTTTATATTTTTACATTTAAACATATTAGATTCAATTAACATTATCTAACCTGACCCAAGCCAACCTAATCTGAATGATAAACTGAAATACCCAACCGAATCAATTAATCTCGGTTCAGTTAATTTTAATTTTTCACTCATGTTTCAGTCGGTTTTACTCATAAGTTTCAAAAAAAAAAATTACCGGCGTCTATTAGAAATTTTACTCGTAGAGTTCACCCAAAGCTTTGGAAAAAACTACAATTTAAAATATATATATATATATATATATATATATATATATATATATATTCTCATTAAGCACTGGGAAACAACTGCAAGGGTGCATAAGAACAAGGATAACTATACCTACGATCAATCACAACAACTAAATTATATTGTCTATAGTAATAACTCGGGAATTCGTGATGACTATAAAGCCCCCTTTGCGGTAAGATGTAAATAAGTTGACTCCAGAATCAACATGCAGAGCAATGAGCAGCATGAAAAGAAAGAATGAAACATGTTTTTTTAATAAATTACCTATAAGGCCATGGTGGATCATTTTAGACAACCTGGGCATCACCTTGCGACTGCGATTGAGATTTGGCAATCCCTTCTCTCCACCCTTCTGGACGAGCTCGGATTTCCCACACTGCCGTCAGTTTCTTTTGAGCTGCCAGTGCTGCTTCAGCTTTCTCCCTTGCTTCTTCGCATGTTTCCATGCCCGAATTGCACTTGTCCGCTTCCTTTTGATACTGCGATGCTACCTTCTTAGCCTCGAGTAATGCCATGTCGGCACGTTGCTGACTATCCGAAGCTTCGGTTTCTCTTAGCTTCAGTTCTTCTGTCAAAAGTTCGACATAGTTCTTTTCGGTATCCTCACTCAACTCCGGATCACGCTTTGTGCAATCTGCAAAATATTTAAATTCAACCTTCAAGGCACCAACCATATAATAAAACCAAAATCACTGATATCACCCAGGAATAAAATCATTTACTCGGCAAGTAGTACAAATATTTAGAGGAAAGTCAAATGCAATAGGCAAACCTACCAATATTAGATACGATTACACAAATATGACACGGGTAAAGTAAATAAAACATAACACGACACGAATATGTGTCTCAAAATTTATATAATACGAATTATTAGCATATCAAAATTTATATACATATAAAATATCTCAAACACATTATGACACGAAAAAAATACACAAACATAGCATAAATACACGAATTGCCAAATCTAGCAATAGGAGACAGAACGTTTGATGTTGCACCCACATCCAAATTACCTTGGATCAAATATTACCACAATATTAATTATCAACCAATTGCAACTGAAGCATATTACAAGCATGTCAACAATGTTGAGCAAATTAAGATTCAATAGCACTACCATGCTAACAAAGCCTTAGTTCAAGATTACCATCAAAACACCATTAATGCCTGTTTAAAAATTCTTGATTCTTTCTTAAGTTCAAAATAAGCTGTCATTAAAAAAACACAGTCTCAGCTTAGTGCCAATTCCACCATCTTATATTGCTTTAGGTTCCCAAATTCTAATTTCAGAAAGTGACACATCTCTAAGGACCCTACTGTCATCCTAAATTTTAATCTCTTTGGGGCAATACAAGAAGGCAAAAGGAAGCAGCGTGCAGGAATTTGTTCCCCAAATATTCTGTAGAAAGCCATGTTTGTTTCTGCCAGTGTTACTACTTTATCTTATGTAGGTATTACAGCGACAAACTTTGATTTTTCACAAGATTTATCATTTGCAATCAATTTTGGTTATGCTATTGTTAAATAGCAGCACCTGTAAATCAATCGTATAGAAAACATTGTTACAGTTGCAAGCAATCATATCAAAGATTAAAAAGAAAAGAGGGTGTGGATTCGGGAAATCATGTTGAGTTCTTCATTTGACTAGAGAGTATAACAGCACAAAACAGAAGGATAAGAGAAATTATGGAATATACTGATATAACTTCATGAGATTGAAACATAAGGCTTATCATCTGTTAAGCGAAGTTGACACCTAAAAGGAAAGCGATGGCAGAAAAATGGAGAAATAGTACCGAAGAAATCCTGAAGAGGTCTGCTGTCATGCTAAAGATTGAGACGATCCAAAACACATAAGAAAACAAGTGTAGAATTTCTTTGAATTAAGTTACCTGGTTCCATATTCCAATAAATATATCCATGATAAAGAAACCCAGAAACGGACCTGCAAAGGAAGCATTGCTCAGTCCTGCATGAATTAAAGACAGAACCACAAAATCAGCATAAGTTTGCAGGTCCAAATTTATCAAAGATCATACCACTTAGCCAAATATGGAAACTTGGAACTTGAAACACTAACAACAGCTCACCGGGCCTGTAAGCATGCATAAAAGAGGCATAAGTTTCAACTTTAAACAATTAGCTGCATATTACTCGGATTCAGGATTGAGTGTCAGATACGAGTATGTGCCCAACACAGGCATGCTCAATTTTTTTGAATTTTTTTCATATATTTGGAAGTTCTTACCTCCAAACTCAAGTCCGAATATTTGTCGGATATGAAAGTCGGATGCTGGTACTTCAGAGAAAATGAAGAGAAGTAACATGGACCCACATAGCCAAGGGCCAAGGGTATGGTGTTTTATTAATTTACAACGGAAGCAACATCTATAAATTTGCCAAGTAAAAGATTATGTCTTTGGGGCTAATTCCACAATGGATTTCACAAATGCTACCTAGATTATGAAGGAATATTGGGTTATCATGTAATTCCCAAACTCATCGATTGCAAATTAAAATGTTGGCAGTAAATAATTGAACACCCGATAATAAAAAGAAAATTACAGGATCTCCATTCTCCAGTTGTGGATAAATGTAGCATAAGCAGGAATCACATAAAATACTAATGTCAGATCGGCCAAACTGTAAGTTTACAACTATAACCTAATTTTGAAGCTTGGGAAATTGATCAAATCCAAGATATATCAAATGGAAAGAAGAAAAGCGGAGGAGATGAGATCTAACCCAGATCTGGAAATACCTTCAGGGATTGTAAGAAGAGGCTGGGAAGAGCAATCGTAGAGGCATGGTGGGCAAGTGTTGGAAGGGTGGCTGACGGCGGCTCAGCCTTCCATTAACTGCCAGTACAGTGGTGGACCCACTATGTAGCCGAACAAACACAGGCCCAACAGATCCAACCCTACCTTCAACACCGCCGCCTGGTTCACCACCATCTTGTCATCTGAGAGTCACTTTTTCTATCTAACTGGAAACGAAATGAAAGATAAACTTGATCAATTTTTTTTTCGCAGAATTCAGAGAGCAATTGGATGCAGTAGTAGTCGGCAAATGTCAAATCCTAGCATGATTTTTGATTCAATGGTTGTTTGACAGTAGAAATTTGGCGGGTGGGTTTGTCAAATCATTCATCCAAAAGAGTGCGAAATGGGAACAAAGTGACGGAACTGTCATGGTAACAACGCGTAGGAACTGGGAAGCCACGGATGCGTGGGCCGAGGCTTCTTCAAGGAAAATATTGCTACTAAATAACTGCCAAAATATGTCAGACTTTGGGCCCTGCAACGACTTAAGCCTTCCCTAACCAAACCAACCAAAAATAAAGCAGCAATATATAATCAAAAATTCAAATTAAAAGATTAAAAATCATCTGAAATTTACCCAACTGATAAAAGTTGTTAACGTCAAAAACAAATACGGAAAAAGCGTGCGAAAAAGTAAGCCGAAGTCCCAACGAACGTTAGCCATTCACCATCTTGCCTTTGAAATGAGAAGCACAGATGAGGTTACGATAATGAGATGACACAAACTGGGAAAAGCGTTAAACAAAACAAAAATGGCGGTCGAAATCCCAAAGGGTCTAATACAACCCAACTCCAGATCTCACTTGGCAAGCAAGCCGAGGTCACTTGCTACTATCCGAACGAATCGTAGCTTTCCCACTCTCTCTTCCCTCCCTCACTTAATCTCCGACTCTCCCCACCTCCATTGCCCTCCACTGCCACGCTCATCTCCTCCGAGGCCCCGGCTCCCTCCTTTGCATTTTCTGCTGCAAACACCAGTCCAAAAGCTAGGTGTCACCTCATTCCATCAAATCCAAGCCCAGTTGTCTTCCGGTTACCGCTGGTTTCTCCATACCCTTATATTAGATGGATCTGTAAGGCACAATGGATTGAAACCCAGACTCGCCACCGTCAGCACCTTCTGTTGGGCCACAATTGGGATACTTATCTTTAGAACAAAGATTACGCTCAAACAAATCCCTACACTTTCCTAGCCGTATGTGCGACTGAAAAGCGGCCTCCATATTGCCCTGGAACTCACCTCTGTCAGCACTTATCCCAAGGCGTTCCTTCCCTCCTCGACTTCGACAAGCTTATCACCTTCATTTGAAAGAAAGATCTGTATTATACACTTCCAATCAACGCAACTGTTCATCTTGAACAAAATTGTTCTGTCACCGGAGAAAATCCTTCCTTAGAGCCGAAAGCTGTAAGCATATTTTCCTTCTCATTGAATTCATGCCTACAACAGGAATCCATGAATGCTGGGTAACAGTCAATAGAACATCTCTCAACCTCTTCAACACGGACTGGCACTTCTTTTGCAGCGCACATAACACAAATGACTTCAGCAATCTTCTCCCTTAGCTTAGTTTGATAAGCATTAGACCTTTACTCAAGTCTTTGAGCTTCGATGTACTACCCTCCAAGTGGACAAGTGAACCCCAAAGATTCGCAATATTCCGAAAAAGTACTCTGATTCCAGGCTTGTAATGGAACATCGTAACAACATAACCACTTTAACTTTTCAGACCATAATTTGACATCAGTCATCCACTCATTCAACCACGCTTAATCTTTCTTTTTTTTTTTGTTTATTAGCGATTCCAATTGATTATGTTCTTCAAACTCCATCAAGAAATATGCGTTTTATGGTTATAAATATATAAAATTCTCTCATCCAATAAACCTCATTTCTCTATATAAGGTTCGGAGTCGAATCCAACATCTCTCAAATTTAATGTACTAAATTTAATCTATTGGCCGTTCCTTGCTCGTGGTTTCTGGGTGAAGGAAGTATGTTTAACATCTTAATTTGCAATGGGATTTAATCAACGCGCAAAAAATAAAAATGTTAACATCCACTTATATTTAATTTGAAGCTCATAATTTTTTATATAATTTATTTTGTTTAATTTGATAAATCACGCATAATAAAATTTTAAATAAATTAAAAATATTTAATTATTTATTTTATATAAAAAATTTTAATCATTAAATATATATTAATAAGTGATATCTTTAATCGATATGATATATAAATTTTTAATTATTTCAAAGTTTTTTGAATAAGACGAGTCTCATTATAATATTAAATTTAAATCTAATAATTAATTTATTAATAAATGTCAATTATAGAAAAAGTTATAAAAACACCTAAACTAATTAATTTGGCCCGATCCTCTACAAAAAGCACAAATTACTATATTTTTTTAATGATCTAAGTCTCTACCCCACGAGGTTCTGCACAGAAAAATAAAAACTAATGCCAAGGAAGTTGACTTGAATATGGTGGAGGAAGGGACCCCATATTTGCCTCTTTTAAACAATCCTTTAAGAAATGGCCAGAAGCATAGCACCACCCATAGGCTGCACAAGACCTCCCCTAGCCCTACCCCATGCCGCCCATCATCATGATCAACTAATGGTCGCAACCCCAAGGAAAAGGCGAAGAGCAGTGCCGTGAGGTGCACCAGCAAAAGGGTCGTGCCGGGCACAAATATTGGTGACTCGTCGAAAGTAAAATTTGTGGTACCGTTTGTTTCGTCATCGTGATCATCAGAAGCTTGATCTTTTTGTGTAACTTCAAAGACTGTCTCTGACAATCCTAGGAGTTTGAGAACGACACTTAGAGCTCCGAATAGATAAGCCGAAATTGCAGCAATTCTTGCCATTCTCATGTTATTCCACCATGCTCGGATGGACATGCCAGTTTTGAGGTATTCCCTGAGCGTAAGCAAATGGTAAGTAGCAAAAATGGCTACAGGAATTAATATAGCCGGGTCCTGGACCTGCATGAATCGTTAACCTTGTTAGCTTTTAAAACTGTTTTAAGACTGAGACTTTCTTATGTAAAAACAAAACACACAAAGGTCACTCTTTCTGAAATAAGTTTATATAAATCGTAAAAATATCAGCTAAACTAAACTAAAATTTGTTTTGCTTCATTTGTTGTCTTATTGTACTTGTCTTTTCTAACATTTGCATATGAAACTATGTGATCCTTGATTTGATGCCAAGAAAGTAAAGTAACATGGCTCCCAGGTGAGAGATAATGACATAACACTCAATAGACATGGAATAGTTGATTCTAGTTAATCCACGGATTAAGCTATAATTCGAAAATTTTTTCATTTTTTTGTTTAAACTCAGGTCGAGTTAAGTTTGAAACTCTAAAAATTTATTTTAATACTCTAAAATAATATTAAAAATTTAAAATTTTTGTACTCGAGTCAAGTGGACTAGCTGATCCATGAAAGCTCTAAATTTTACTTTGATTAACATTTCTTGGACCTATATCATTTATAAACTTAAAAAGAACATGAAATATGCTGCTGATATGTAGAACATCCTCACCTTGGGCAAGAAATGCCTGTTGGCAATGATGCAATATGCGGGCAAAGCAGCATAGCACAGCTCTGGAATAGATGAAATGCCCCAAGAGAGAAGCCAGATGTAGCACAAGGCCATCCTGAATTGGAGTTTCCCAGTCAGGGTGGCAATTAAAGGGTTGTTTTTGCTAACAAGGATTTCAAGTAACCCCGTTGACCACCTTTTCTGTTGGTTCATGGCCGCCGGGCCCCCAGATGGCGCACACCCTAAAAACGCAGGCGGGTCTGGCATCGGAAAGGTGGATTTCCACCCTTTCTTGTGAATTTTTAACCCCGTCAGGACATCTTCTGTCATGGACCCATAAATCCATCCTATCTGAAGTAAATGTGATCAATATATTATACTCAAAATTGTATAATTATTAATATTATATATATTATTTGGTTTCTTCTACTAACCTCTGTTCCCCAGCTAGAACCAAGCTCATAGACACAACTTGCAACCTGGAAGGCTGCCTCCACAGAATCTGAAAGGCTTTTTCGAAAGCCGTTCTCGCCTTTCAGTGCATAAGTTGCTGATTCCAAAAACTCCTTTGATTTCCCAAACTCTTTCATCGGTTCATAATCATCTAATTTTCCTGCGTATATGAAAAGAACAAACCATCGTGGTGCCATTATTTTAATTACCACAGGAGTTTAGCCAGAGTGATGAGGGCAACACTTAGGTGAAATTCAATTCTTTTAATAAAATTTTTACACTAATAAAAATCTTATCTCAATCATATTTTCATGTGTTACAGTAATACGATTATTTAATTCATAAAATTACTATTTTGCATAGTAGCCTATTATAACTTTATTCTAAAAAATCATTGAATAATCGTTCTAAGCCTCCCATTAAATAATCATTTTGACCTTAAGCTGAATAAAAAATTATTTTAGGATCTTTAAATTCACTACAAAAGAATTCGAATCTAATATTATTTTATTCCACCTAAAATAATCTGCTTTTTCATTTCATTTCTGCTTCATTTTATTTTTACATGATAACTATTCTATTACAGTTTTATTTTATTTCAATAAATTAAATATAACATTAAATTTTTTTTGATAAAAATGATTAAATAAAAATTTAATTTTAAAAATAAAAAACCTGTAGATGGGAACGTCTTCACCAGAAGCGCAATAACATCTAAAATAAAAGTTTAATAAAATGTTTTTTATACTCAATATTTAGGATAATTTAGATGAGCGGTGATGTTGAGGTAAAATTGTAATTTATGGTGAAAAATATGTTTGTATTCAAAAATAGCATAGCGTTTAGGTAAATTATAGTTAGAAAAGGGAATGATCATTAATGACTTAGATTAAAATATATATATAATAAATAATTAAAAATTATTTATTTATATTAAATAATAATTAAAAAATATTAAAATTATATTTGTATCTAAAATAATTTATCATAATTTATTACAATTATAATTATATTAAATAATATATATTATAACTATAATTATATTTAAAACAAATATAATAAATACTAATAATTAAATAAAAGATATTAAAAAGGGTTAAAGGATGATTTCCTCCACCATTGGGGTCCAATCAACCAATTGAACCTTTCACCTCCGTCTCAGTGGAAGGGTCGGTGAAGGTAAACCAAAGGGGCCACTGTGGGTAAAATCCTCACTCGGTTGCTTCCAAATGCACGTCAATAGAGTTCAATCTACAGAGGAAAATTACTTACAGGACGCTAAGAAATCTATCCTAATATTTAGGAAAATAGAGATTTTAAAATATGTCAAAAATGTTTCAAAAATTTTTTTGAACTTAATTTATATCAGAAGTTCTTTCAATTTAAAGGGCTTTGACTTTTAAATTAATTTTTGAACGTCACCTATATCTCAACAGATTGATCATAAGAGGAAATAAATTATTACTTAAAGGATTAAAATACAAAATATCACTAATATATGTAGGTAAATATTGAATTTTGTTAACCAGGATATTGAATTTTTATCAATTTTATTAATTTATAGATTAAAAATAACGAAATATTTCATAAATTATTCTAATTATTATATGATTTTTATCAAAAATCAATGAAATTAAAGTATAAATAATAACAATTTTTCTTAAAAAAAAAAATGAAGTACAATAAAAAAGTTTCAATTAAATCATAATTAAGTGTCACTGATAGGTTAAATTGTAGCTTGAAACTTTTAATTTTTTTTAATTTTAGATTTGTTCAAAAATTTTTGTTACTGTATGTTATATTTTATATTAATATAAAATTTTATATATTTTTATAATTAAATTTAAATAAAATATTATATTTATTGTTATTAATAATTCGAATCAACTCAAAATTTTAAAAGCTTATCCACAATTTGACCCATATATATGCATCAGTCGTACTAAATCAAGCTGATAACATAACTCATAGATAGGTCTGCGACTAATTAGGTCTTAATCTCTTAATTTAAAGATAAAATGTTTATTAAATATATTCCAAAAAGATTAATTAAAAGAAAAAGATATCTGTACCGTTAACTGACGCATGATTATCTGTGTTTTCAGGCGATAAACCATAGATTACTTTTCGTCTATGAAAGCATCCTGTTCCGCCATAGCTAGGTCCTTGGAGTCCCGCCATTCCAGGCCCCACATTCTAACATACATACATATATATATATATATATATATATATAAAACAAATTCTCGAGTTAATGAACGAAAAATAAAAATTTCATCGAGGCTCTATATATATATATATATATATATGTATATATATATATGTGTGTGTATGTGTGTGTGGAAATGTATGTTGGACTCACTTCTATTAGAACCACCATCTGGTTGCCGTAAGGATCGTCCTTTGGTCCATCGTAGAAACATTGAGGATGCTGAACGAATGCGATTTCTTTTTCACTTTCATGGCCCAGAAGCTGACAGAGTGCTTGACGAACCACTTGTGGATTGTTGACGAACATATCACAGTCTACGTTCAACATGATTGGAGCATTCGTCATCAACCCTGACACTCTACTCTGTTTTTTATCACAAGGTGGTAAAAAAAAAAAAAAAACCGAATCCAATGTTAAATTGACGAGGCTTTTTAACTTAATCAATCGGTTCAATTAAAAAATTAATATTAAATATAATAAATATATAATAAAAATATATATAATTAATGGATTAGAATTTAATATATTGACAAAAAAAATTTTTTACATTCCAAATAGATTAAAAAAATTATTATAATCTTATTTTATTTTTAATTAATTTTTTATTATATTTAACAAGCATTCGTTATCATCTAAATATTATTTATAAAATCTAAAAATTTTTATGATAATGTATAGAATAATTTTTCTTAATAAAATAGTATAATCTTTAATACAAAAAAGAAAGGTAAAAGGTTTAAATTTTATTATATAAAAAATTATTTATATTTGATATATTAATAATGTATATAAATTTATATACTATCAGCCAATTAAATGATATTACATCGTTAAAAATAAAATTATTTATATTTATTTTTAAACTTTTTAATGAAATGATGTGATTTAATTTATTTATAAATTATATTATTGTAGAAATTAAACCTAAAATTAACTTTTTATCTATTAAACTTAAGTATACCAGTTCATAAAATATTTCATTCTAAAAGATATATATCAGATTTTCGATTAAATTAACTAGACCCGTCAATGCGGCCCGATAACTTCAATTCGTTTTTTTTAATCCTTGCAAAAACTAAAAATGGTTTAAAGAATAATTTTGGGCAAATTTCAAAGACTGAAAATAACTTGCGTAAATTAATTATTGAGAAGCATCGAGTAGATCTAGACAAGATTAGAAGAATATAAAATAATTAAAATATAATATAATATGAATATATTTTTTAAAATTTTATATAATATAAATTATAAATATATCAAAATTTATATAAATATAAAATATTTTAAATATAATTTATAACGTAATAAAGTACACGAATATAATATGAATACACGAATTAATAGATCTAGTTTTTAGTACTTAAAAAAGTTAAAATAATTTTTTTATACATAGCGAATAAACTTGTTAATTGGGTAAATTGGGTGATTTCAAGTCAGGTCATTTCATGTATTTAAATTTTTGAATCATTTTCGTTTTAGATCTTTTTGAGTGCAGGCCACTTAAGTCTTGGTTTATTTTGGATTTGAGTTATTTTAAGTTAAAGTTAATCCGGTTTAACACTTAAATTAATCGAATTTAGATCAATTAAGTTTAATACGAAAATGTATTGAGTTAAATCATTTTGAGTTCAAGTCATTTTAATTCATATTATTGTCTTTTTAAGTCAAATTAGATTGAATCTAATTCGAGTACATGTTGATAGAAATTTTTTAGTTTTAAATCAAAATAGACTCTTCTAATAACGAATTATTCTGCCGAAGGGAAAATCTATTCATAGTCAATTACCAGAACGTTCATGGCGCCGGCTTTGAAATGATGTGGATAATTTGGCCGTTTCTCTCTTGAAATGTAGACCAAATGCGGCATATCTTCATCACAAGGGCTTTGTTTGTTCTCTCGTATTATCTAGCAACAAAAGAATTCTACTAATCATTGATAATAAAGAGCATTTGTCTTTTTCTTTTGACAATGCCAACGAGGCAAAATAAATTTCCTGAAACTTAAATAAGATTACCTTGATAATCGTTGGATGGTTTCTGGGTTCAATGTTGGAGAAAACAGCAAACTCGTCAGTTAGATCACATGGAACTGATTTCCGGTCTGCTTCCTTTATTTTAAGGCTAAGGTGCTCATATTCAACCTGCACGGAATAAATTTAGGTGAACGTCCATGGACGCCTAGTTGCCAATTAGACGGTGAAACAAGATGGCTAATTTCAAATCCATCGAATGTTAACTTTTGCAAGTAACTGATGAACGAGTTAAAACTATTAGTACAAAATAGATAATTGTTAATTTTTGAAAGTTTATGCTTAGACGTCGAGATTTAAATCTCAAATAAATTGGATGTTTAACTTTCAAGGATAACGAAGATGATTGATGAACTAACCAGATTAAACCTTTAAGTTCAATGGTTAATTTTGCTGTTTTTAATTCAGATTGCTTGCCCAACTTCGGAATTACATACCTTCATCTTTTTCCAGTCCTGTTTGAACTCGGAATCTGCAGAGGATGATATAGGATCGTCCAAGAAATATCTGAAGGGAGCCCTAACTTGAATGTTGTACTTCTTACAAAACGGAACCCAAAGCTTGGCGAATCTCGACGCTTCGACCAGAGAGTAAAAGGTTAGGTGGGAGCAACCGTCGTCGGATACATAGCAAGCTAGCTTGTCAGCCGGGTAGTCCACGGCCAACAAAGAGAGGATGGTGTTTACACTAATAATAGGCGGCTCTAGCACCGGGTCGGCCGTCGTAACGAACAAGTCTACCGGGGGCAGCTCCGGAAATCTAACAACAAAATATATCAACACATTTAATCAAACTAACAGAAAGATGATAAATATATTCATCGTATAAGATTCAGTGGCTTGGTACATTTTTTCAAGCTTTTCTGGGTAGGTTTTGATTTCTACCGGATTCCATTTGGCGCTGGTAAGGAGGAACCAATTGAACGTGAACCATGACTCACATAAGAAAGCAAGGAGCCAGACAAATCCATGGCTGTTAAGAGAAAGGAGACGGTAAAACAAGAGGGAAATGAGAAGGAACAAGAGTGTGATATCAATTGCTCTGTGGATAGTGTTTTTTCGAGAAATTTTTTCAAACAAGGGGGCAGGGATTTCACTGGCCATTCCAAAGTGTTTTAGATCGCAACTGTAATTATGCATTGCCTAGTTACATAGGAAAGAAGTTGAGGCCTACTTCCTAGTTTTATAACCGCTATCTATATTTGTAGAAGCAGTTTGTGACTAGGGTCGTGCTTGAATTTACTTATTTTATTATTTAAAAAATTAAAAAATTATATTAATATTATATATTTTTATAATTAAATTTAAATAAAAATTATTTTATTATTAAATTTAATTCAAGTCTAACATTACAAAATTTTTATTCAAAATTCTGCTATTGAGTTGGACCTGACTTTTGAATATGCTTATTGGCAACTCGTGCAAAGCAAAGATTAAATTTAATTAAGGAGGTATAAGCAAGTCGATTAACTTTAAATAATTATTTACCTGTTAGATATATATATATATATATATATATATGTACGGTGTTGAGTAATTGAAACAAAGGGATCTCCATAATATTATTTGTATGTAGGACTAATGCCACGAGTAATTATGTATTATCCATTTGTTTTCAATGTGGTGTATGTATTTTAAAATTAATGTTTAACGTGGCATTTGTACTTAAATCGTGTGTGTATATGATATTTAAACTTAACAACATTAATAATAGACGATGACATGATGAATAATTAATCAAATGATGACATGTTGCATATTTTTACCAAGTCACCTTGCCACGTTATGTTAAAATCAGTGCACACGTGACATTAATTTTATATAAAATATTTAAAATTATTTTTTAGAATTTTATTTTTATTTTTTAAATTAAAAATTAAAATTATTTTGAAATAAAAAGTAATTTCTTAAAATTTGTGATTGATATTAATATTTATGCTGTAAGTAATGTGTTTATCTATATTATAATCCTATTCTAAATATCTCTTACAACTTATTTATGGAATCCTATTGGAAACAAAATTCTATTTATTAGAAGTTAGATAAATTCTTTTGTATAAAAAAAGTTGTAATATGGAGATAAAGGAGGGTTGCAGATTTTAAAATTCGAATTTTAAACTTATTTGATATCAACCGGTTGCATGAATTAATTAAATTAAGTTTCAAAATTATTGTTATTTTTTAGTTTTAAAATTTTAAGTATCGACTTTATGACATAAAAGTATATAATATTAAAAATTAAATGTATAATTGACTTTTCATTAATTTTTTTTAAATGAATGATCCAATTTTATAATTATTTTTAATTGCTAAAAACTGAAAAAGAAAATATAAACGGTTAAAATAAAAGAATATAAGATTGTAGTTGAATATGTTTTTTCCTTTAAGTTATATATTAAATAATTAAAAAGTACTTAGTATTTTTAACACTTTTTTCAGAATTTTTAAATTAAATTATCAAACGTATTTAAAAAAATTAGATCATTAAATGTTTTAATTTATAATAATTTATCAAATAAAGCTTAATTTTTCCCTTCAATGATGTCGAGTAGATAAAGCAACCTACAATTACCGTAATAGAACCAGCTGGCAAGAGTCCGTCGATACAATACTATGCACTCAAACCATTCTGCATCTAAGTAATGTCGCATTGATATAACTGCATCGATCAATATATATTAATTTTAAAATAAAATAATATTATACCATTTTAATTATTATATAAATTAAATCGATTTGTACATATTAATATTAAATAATATCAATACATATTTTTTAGTGAAAAGATTTTGACTTTTTTTTAAATTTATTATATTTTTAACAAATTTTTAATATTTTATTTTTATAATTACATTTAAAAATAAAATATATTCACTAAATTAAACTATTAAACTTAATTAATAATAATTTATCGTATTTTAAAAATATTTTTATTTTTATTTATTTTATATTAAATAAGATTATTATATTATACTCTGAAAGCTTTTTAACTCCACCAAAAGAGATTAAAATACTATTATGTATCCTAAATGTATATTCAAAAAAATAAAATAAGACATATGTCAATATTTTAATCAGCGTATAGAATTAAACACCTCCACTACTAGTATACTATTAAATATTTATAATTTAAAATTTATATTTATACATAAATATATAATATAAAATTGAAATATATTTACATTTATACATATAATATAATATATAATTTTATAAAAAATTTTAAAAGTAAATTATAAATATATATGAAAAACCTATTTTTTAAAATATCATTAAATATAAAATTGTAAGCCGACACGCATCAATTCTAGTGCATACTGAATCGAAATAAAAACATTGCGCCAGCCAACGACGACCACTTTCCAAGTTTGCATCCGGCACGCCTACTTTATCTAAATACTGTTAAGCCACGGAATTGGCCCTTGCTTCACTTCCACAAGGTAAAACTTGACAGGTCTCTGCTTGTACAGCTCTCACTATTTTCGCTGGCAACCAAATTAGAGGTGCCCGTGACTCTCGGATAGGATCTTTTATTATCAATATTATATATATTTATTTAAATTTAATTTATTAAAAATAAAGTTCTAAAATTTTATTAATATTTATTAATATTTATAAGTAAATAATTTATATTTATTTATGTATTTTTAAAATTAATAGAACATGTTTTTTTAATCTTTTGTAATTATTTCTTTTATTAAGTTTTGATATAGGGATAAGTTCATTTAAGTTTTAATATTTACATCTACCATTATAGATTTATTATTTAAACAATATAAATTACATAATATATATAAATAAAAAAATTTTTATATGATTGGAAAAAACAAACCAAAATCAAATCTTATATGTTGGAGTTAAAATTACTACTTGTTTCTAAATAGATCTTTTTTTTAATTTATTTTTTAAATCTAATATTTTTATTCAAATTTTTTATAATATTGAAAGGCTTTTGACTTTCAGCATATAGCTCGACCCATGAATAGATATCTAATCCAAATATTCACGAGACATACACGCATACTAGCATTTGTTATTACATGCATACTAGCATTTGTTATTACATGCATTCGCATGTGAACGTTTGTTATTTTATTTATTTTGGATATATAACCGTATACTTTAAAATAAATAAAATTAATAAAATATATATTAATTAAAATTTGAATTAACATGTAAAATTTATTTAATACGTAAATTATATTGAATTATTATAAAATTTATTATTTTAATATTAATGCACAATTAATTATGAAGTAAAAAATTTAATATGAATTTTAATTTTTATATTAATATCAAATAAATTGATTTACCTTTTAAGGTTAGTGAAACTTTAAAACTTTTAAGGTAGGGTAACAAATAAATGTTTTATTTATTATCAAATGCAATAAATGTTAACTCTTTATATTAATATCACATAAAATGATTTACCTTTTTAAGTTTAGTGAAACTTTAGAACCTGTAAGATAAAGTAACAAATATTGTTTATTTATTATCAAATACAAAAGTATTTTAATGAAGTTAAATTTTTTATTTATAAATAAAATAAATTTTAATAATAATAAAAACATTTATAATGATAATTTAAAAATATAATAAATAACAATAATTATTTTTATTAGTTTAAAAAAAATTTATATTCAGGCTTTTATAAACGCATATATTATTGATTATAGACATATGTATGTATATATACACTAGATCATAACGCAAATGAAAAAAAAAGAATTATATCTTAAAAATTTATTGGTGAAACTTAGATAAAATAAATAAATAAATAGTTTTTGAGTCGCGACCTTCTTCAACTTTTAGATGGGCATTAAATGACAGATGACGGTAATTGATTTGCTAACATGATTTTTACTTTTTCTTATTCATTTATTCATTTTCTCTTTTTCAAATTTTATTTCTTTTACTTTTTATAAATATATACAAAAAAATCATTTATATTATTATTTGAATTAATTTTGTAAAAATATAATTAATTTAAACATATAAATATTTATTTAAAATTAATTTCATAAAAACTATTTTTAATTTTTTGTTTCTTCCCCTTTTTTATTTTTTCCTTTTTATTTCATTATCTTTATAAATTGCACCAATAATAATATATAATATTATTTAAATTAATTTTATCAATATTAAGTAATTTATAAAATATAAATATTTATTTATATTAGTTTTCTAAATTTTGTGTTTCTTTTTTATTATTTTTTTCTATTTCATCCTTTTTTATAAATAAATACAAAAAATAATTATTATATTATGATTTAAATTATTTTTGTAAAATTAATTTATTAAAAATTTAAAATATAATTTATAAATTTTTAATAATGTTTTAGTTTATTTGTAATTAAGATGAAATGAAAAAAATAAAATTAATTTAAATAAATATTTATATGTTTATTAATTAATTAGATTTTAAAATAATTAATTCAAATTATGATATAAATTATTGTTTATTTCTGTATTTATTTATAAGAAAAAAGAGATAAGCAAAAATAAATTTTGAAAAAAAAGGAATAGAGAAAAAATAAAAGTGAATGACATTACATGCCACTTGTCATTTAATATTTATTTATTAGTTGCACTAACAAAATGATTACATTAATACCAAACTTTGAAATTAAAAACACAATTATGCTCTAAAATACGATATGCTCTAAAATGTGAAACAACGCGTGCTATTATTATTATCATTTTAATAATTATGCTGTCTAGGTTAATATGCAAGAAGACATGCTTCTACAATCTACGGATGGATTTTGGAATTCAAACCAACATTTGGTTTAACGGCAATTTTTAAAATTAAAAGCATTAAATAAAAAAATCGTATTGGACGATTGATTGAATTGTTGGATTAGAAATTAATGGCCAAATCAATCAGACAAGCAAATAAAAATCAAATGACAATCAAACCAATAAAAATCACTTATATATATATATTTTTTAAAATTTTAATTATAATCAATTACCTTTAAACTTTTAATATTTAAATTTTATACGAGAGATAAAATTATTAAATTGGATGTATATTTTTATTAAATATTTATTATATCAAATATTTATTTTATATTAAATTATTTAAATATATAAAAAATTAAATTAAAAAATTAAATCAATTAAATTAAAATTTTATATTTTAATTAATTCTAATTTTTATTTAATTTTTTAACCTTGAGTAAAAGTAGAGGAAGAATATAAAAATAACTTTGTTAACTAATTCACTTCCGCGGACATAAAGAAGCTTAGAGCCTCTTTTTGTCCCGTAGTTTTGACATTGCATTCCATTTTGTATTTAACGATAAAAGAAATGAGATAAGCAGTGATGTCACCTAGATTTGACGTTTCGAACAAAATTCGACAATTATTAAATCAGAGATATTTTCAATTTCTTTTTAACCTATACTTTTTAAAAATAAAAATAAAAATGTTTAAATATTTTACTCAATTGCATAATTATTTTTTTATGATTATACGATCAATTTTCTTCGGTCAAAGTTCAAACCGTACTGGAGTAGCTCTCCGAATCAAACAATCACAAAGAGTCGAGTTTACAAGGTTGCTGCATGTGGTTCCTCCTATCGTATCTCTTGATTGATTCACTAAAATATTTTCAGCCGCCTCAAGGAATCATTTAAGGCTTTTATTTAACATTATTGGTATAATATCTAAGGTCAAGAATTGTGTTTTATTATAATTTTAATGTTAAATGAATAAAAGAATTTAATTTTTTTATTAAAATTATAATTTGATAATTTAAATAAAAAATTCAAAATTTTTTATTTTAAAATAAAATAATTTAATTATTTTAAAGACAAATATTAAAAAAAAAACCTCTTATGTTTGAAAACATTGAATTTGAAATTTTGGATTTTATTATGTATAAATTAATTAAGATTCATATAATTCCAAAGATAAAAAAACATAAATTTAAAATTCAACATTAAATAAGCATTAAACAAATTCATTAATTTGAAAAATAATAATAGGTGTTACATTCACATGTATTTTATTACATATTTTTTATTATTTTTTAAATTTAAATTCATATTTAAAAATCCAAGTTCCTTAACGAAAAGCTAAATTATTTCATTTTTCTTAAATAAATCCTATACTTTTGTTTTACCTAAAGATTTATATCTATAGAAGTCCTTAATTCAAGTGAAAGATTGATATGTGCAGAAATTAAATATTAAGTGTTAATTTAGGTGCAAATTTGAGATTAAAGACTTATTTAAATGTAAATTAGTGATCAATAAATATACTGAAACTTATTTAAATAAAATAATAAAATTTAAGGAAGAATTTTTATTATTTTAACCTATTTTAAACACTTTTTTTTTTCAATTTCTAATGCATATTTCACTGCAATTTCAAATATTTAAAAATTATTGAATTACATTTTTTATTATACTTTTTAAACTAATTTTTTTCAATTAAATTTTTTCTCATCAATGCTAAACTAAACGAAAGTCCGAATTCTTCAAAGTTTAACTCAAGTAATTAGGAAGTATTTAATATTTTTATAAAAGCAAGATTTATATACTTATCAAATGGTAAAATATTTTTGATTTTTTCTATTAACCCCCGAGAAATTTGTTAAAAATATAAATTAAGCGGTCCAATAATATTTCCATTCATTTCTACAATAATATATATATCTATATATTAATATATATATATATATATATCTATATATTAAAATTGGAAACAACCATTATGCTACTGCAAAAAAAATATTAAAAAACAAGAGAAGTGATGGGCATTTTTTATATATGAGTAGTTATTTATTTTTTTGAAAATAGAAAGATATATTTATTTATAATTTTATGTTTACTATAATTATTTGATTTTTTAAATACCTCGAATTGAGTTGATTTCATTTAACTTATTATGTTAACTTTGTCATTCATTTAATATCTTTATTATAATAAAATCTTTATTTAAATTTCATATCATGACTTGTTAGTCAAGTTACATATTTAAATATCTTTTTATTTAAAATAAAAAATAAAAATTGATAAAATTGCATATTTTCTTTTAAAAGAAAAAATAAAACAACATTACTCTTGGATTATTTCAAAGCATAAAGTTTTTTTTAAAGTTGTTATAAGAATTTTGTCCGGAAAGGGAGAGAAGGAGATTCATAAACAAACTGTTAATTATAAGATTAAAATTTCATTAAACTAAAATCATAATTATAACGTAATAAAATTACATAATATTAAAAAAATAATTAAAATATAAAAAAAAATGAGAAACATAAAAAATAATATAAATAATTAAATGTTTTAAAAAATATATAATATTAAATATTAATATATTAAAACATAGATTTAATACGAAATATACGGATTGAATTGAAATACTTTAAACCGACTAACGGTACACCTCAGCATGTTGAAATGAACAAATTAATAGTACATACATTACATGGCAGTGTTCGGTTGTGTTTCATTTGACCTGTTTTGCACGTGGCAAGGTTTGCGTTAACTCGTCTGCTCCTCCATATATCATTTATTCGTGATATCAACTTAAAATAAAAAAAAAAATTCTACGTCAGCGCAGGTGGGCTGGCCAGCTGGAAGCCGGCCCCACTGTCCTGCATTTAAGATAAGTATTACTTTATTTGAATTAATTTATTAATTAAATTAATTAATTTGGTTTTGTTTATTTAATTTTTTATGTTAATTGATTAAAAATGTCTGTTCATTCGATTAATTCTATTGATTGTTTATTCTTAAAATTAATAATGGAAGAAACTAATCATTTTATTTTATTTTTAATTATATTTTATATATAATATAAATAAAATTATATTTATATAATAATTTTAAAATATATAATATAATATAATATCATTCATATTAAATAATATATAGTCATAAAAATAATTTATGTTTTAAAAACTTGAAACTGATTAAAGGGATTAATTTAAGTTCGACTCAGTTATGTTAAGTTTAAGATATTTTTGATCAGTTCGATTGACTTCAAAATTTTAATCAATTTAATTAGTTTTTAAATTTTTGATCCTAAACTAATCGAATGCTCACCCTTACCTACGCTTAAGCATTCCACCAGCTTAGACCTATATATAAGTCAAGTTATTAGTTTAAGTGCAAAAGCCTATTCGATAGCTGAAGGGTTTGAATAAAAATATTAAATCTTAAATGAGTTCAACTATACAAATTTATGTCATTAAAAAAAGAGCAATGTCTTAGTTCTAACCTTTAAAGTTCAAACGTGACTCAAAATGACCTCTTTTGTATATAATACATTTTATTTTTATTTTTATATAAATTATATCATATAAAAAGTAAATATATAATATCCTAATGTAAATATTAAAAAAAATTATTTAAGTTTATACGTGTTCTAAAAGTTAGCAAAAAAATTAAATTATTAAAAATTAAAAAATAATAATTTTAAAAAAATTTAGTTTGAACCATTCATGTACAAATATTGATGAATTAAGATAAAATTTAAAATTTATATTTCGAGCTAAACTAAACTTGGACAAAAGTGTTATTCCCAACTTAAATTCGACTTAGATCTAATATATTTGATCCATGAACACCTCTACACCAACTTCTATTAATAGTTTAAAATTTTTATTATATTAAGATTTGCAAATATAATTTAATAATAAATTCTTTTACAAGCCAAACTGGTCTCGGGCTTGTAAAATTTATGTCCAAAGTTCGGCCCTCGTCGAGACATCCAGAGCGGGCCTGATTTACTTGAGCAGTTACTATTAGGAAAATATATTATCAACGAGGTCGTTTTGATCCTTTTGGAGAGTGGCCCCTGCTTTACGTCATCCAACAGAAGAAGGTTCTAAACCTAACGCCATTTGTAAGTTGTTGCGTAAGAAGGCCGTGAAAGAAGTGTGTTACCTTAGTGGCATCAGTAGCAGCTGTATTGTCTCCATCATCTTTCAGAATCTCTCATCTATAAATCCTTTTTCCCCAAGATCTCTTCCTTTCACCCTTCTATTGGTGCTCAATGGCGGACTCTGCTTTTAAGAAAATTCAAATTCAGAGAGACGACACTGTTGGTTTTGCTCTTTCTCTTTTGTTTTGAAAGTATTTAAATTATGGTTTTCGCGTTTTGTTTGATTTTGATAATTGGGTATTTGCCATCTTTGTTGAAATGTCGGTTAGGGTTTGTTTTGCCTTTTATTTGTGCTTCTGCATTTTACTTTTGAAAAAAAAAAAAAGTTAAATTGTTTTTTTTTGGTTGAAAAATATGCGTGATTTTATTGTTCATGTTACACTTATTGGTTAATTTTAGTTATTTATTCATTTTTCAATCAATAATACCGTAGAAACAGTGTTTTCTTTTACATCTTAGCACTTTTTAAAAATGCAAAAACTAAATAGCGAAAGCAGGTAGCAAAATCAACAAACGAAACGGAGCTTCTTTTGATTTTGGGTTGTTCTCATTTCATTTTATACCGTCATTTATGTATGGATCAGGCTTTTGATGCATATGTGGTTGGCAAAGAAGATGCACCTGGTATTGTTGTTCTTCAGGAGTGGTGGGGTGTGGATTTTGAGATTAAAAATCATGCACTGAAGATCTCTCAACTGGGCTCGGGATTCAAAGCTCTTATTCCAGAGTAGGCATTTCATTCTACAGTTTTTTCCCCCTTTTGGTTCAATTTTCGTAAACTTTGATCACCTGGCATTTGCTGCATTTGAATGCTAATTATTATTATTATTTTTTTCATTTCTCACTTTGTTCAGTTTGTATCGAGGAAAGGTTAGTCTGGATGTTGCAGAAGCACAACACCTGATGGAGGGTCTTGACTGGCAAGGTGCTGTAAAGGATATTCGTGCTTCGGTTAACTGGCTTAAGGCTAATGGCTCAAAGAAGGTGTTACACTGGTTATTCAATTGTGCATTTTGTTAAAGCCGTATGCTTACTCAAAACACATTTAAAGTTTAGACAATTCACTGGTTGGATCGTTCTGGCCGTGTAATTAACTAAGTAGGTGGAAACGAATATATGAAACTGATTTAAATTTAATGCTTTTATATTATTTGGATGTCTTAGTGAATAGAAAACTGAGAGAAGATAAATTAGTGTTGGCAAGTTGTTTTGTCATCCATTTTTTAAGAGGTTCAAGGGCCATTTGATTTAGATATTGCTAATTCTTTTATATCTTTTTTTTTTTTTTTTAAATTCGAATGTATAATGGATCAGTGATTTTATAATTTTAGTTTACCTCATCTATTTCCTTGTCCCTTTTCTTAAACCCGAACAACAAAAAGTACATGAACATTATCTCCATAACCTTCTTATATGCTTTATTTAAATTTTATTATTTTCGTCAAGATTTTAGTTGTCATCTAATTTTAAGTGCCTGACAGAATAAGTTTCTCCCATGAAATTGTAAACTATTATGTTCTTAAATATGTACCATAAGTTGGAGTGTTATATAGATATGTATATTTTATGATTGCTATTATCCTTGATTTTCTGGCTGAAAGGTGATTATCTTGATCAGTCTGTTTTGTTGACCAAACTGTGATGCAACATCGGATTTATTACATTTCTGCTGCTTTATTTAAACTAAGTTTTGGGTGAATTTTAAAGCATTGGTCTGTAAGCAATTTTAATTTCATTGCAACAGGCTGGTGTGACTGGGTTTTGCATGGGGGGTGCTCTTGCTATTGCAAGTTCTGTTTTAGTTCCTGAAGTCGATGCTGTTGTTGCCTTTTATGGAATTCCTTCACCTCAACTTGCAGACCCTGCCCAGGCCAAGGCCCCAGTTCAGGCTCATTTTGGAGAAATTGATAACTATGTTGGATTTTCAGATGTGACGGTATGGCAAAATTTCTTTGTTCTCAAAGTTTTAAATTTTATCAACGGTTTTACTTCGTATCTTGAAATTAGTTTCATGTTTGTCAATGAGTTTTGAAATACCTACATTGAAAACGATCTTTAAATTGTTTCTTCAAGAATAAACAAATTTCCACCACAAGGCATCCCGTAATGACTATTTAGTTGCTAGACCCAGTTGCAAATCTTTGTAGAAAAGCCAGCAGAGATATTGTCAAAAAGTCTAAGGTCCAATTTGGTACATTTTTTTTTTGTGCTCCCAAGGGTTGAAATTTCTATGTTCGAAATAATTAATTTGGTTAGCCATTTACGTATAAGAATATTTTGCAGGATAATTGGTCGTCAATTCATTGTAATCTGAGAACCCATATTTTGTTGTCTAATTTATTTCACACGTGCAAGTGCATCCATCTAACCAGATATTTTCTCTTACAAAATTGTTTTTTTCCTTCTTATTTCTGGAAACATGCTTTGAGAAATAATGACTGGAAAAAAAACTTGCTTTTTCCTTCAAATGTATGGGAAATCACGAGAAAATATTTTCAATAAGTTTTATGGCAAGGTTCATTCACTTTTATTCCTCTTAAAACCCTTTTTCTAACGTCTTCAACCTGATTGTTATCAGGTCTCTCTAAGTCTATTGACAACAAGATACCTTTCTGGAGTTTAAGACTTTTCCATATTAGAAGGTTGATCAATGAAACTTAGTGAGTCTAACCCCTTGAGGAAATAAGGCATGAACATGACTAAAATTTTTCTCTCAACCTGTTGTTAATGAAGTCAGCCGTAACTTTTAACTTAAAACCTCAATCATCCAGAATCAACTGGACATTTGCTGTTGAAAATTTTGATTTCTTGTTTGCTTCAGTTGTTGATCTATTGATGAGTCTGAGTGACCAACATCCTGATGATTTATGCCATTATCCATTGTGTTGAAGTCTTAAATGATCACCTTATTACTGAATCTTTCTTGAATTCGTGCTATGAGATTGTAGATTTTTTCTATCTCGATTTTCTTCTCGTATTTGATCCGTTCCCCTTTCCTTCTAGTGGTTTGCAATCTAGCCTCCTGCCGATGGTGTTAACATTATTTGTATTATTCCTTTCATTGTTTATTCTTTTAAAGAATCATTTCGCTTGACAGTCATGGATTTTATTTCTCGTTTCAGTACATTCTATCTAACGAGTAGTCCAAGAGGTTAACATGATGAATTCATTTCATGTTTAGTCGTGTTTAACTCTCTAAGAATTGCTTTCTTCATTCTTTTTCTCCTTAGGGGAAAGAGAGAGAACCGGAACTAGAGTTTGATGCCTCTGCTGTTGTGAAGGATTGTGAAACATTTTCTCACAGCTATTAAAATCAATAGGAAGAGAACTAATATCCAGTGAACCCCCAGCCTCCCCTATCTGTGTTCTATTCGTGCCAATAACAAATACACCTTTGACATGGTCGGATATGTGTCAAATATTTAGTGGTCAGCAAACATAACAAGGAGCAATTTTGACAATGGAGAATGCTTCGACTTGATGAAGGGTTGTGCTAGCCTTTGTTGATTTCTTGTGGCACTCAAGATTCACGAGTGAAATGAATGGAGGGTGCACCTCTTGTTAAGGAAAAAAAAAGGGAAGAGTGAGGAAAGATTAGAAGAGAAAGTTTCGAAGTAGGAGAGACAATTTGCAAGTTAAGATGATGTTTATGATGGAGGTTGCTTCTTTGCTTTAAGTATATTTGCATTATTCGATGAAAAGAAGATGATGACATTCTGAGGGTATTTATAGTTGATTTTATATGGATTTTAATTGGGCTGGGTCTTTGTCTTGTGGTAAGTATCAGTTTTCTTTCAATTTTCTAAAAACTTCCATATAAGTTTGGGTTTTTCTAAGTCAGATCTGAAAACCTACTGCTCATTAAACTTTGATATAGCTAAAGCCAATGATACAAAGGTACAAGCTGTATTCTCCTTTGTCTCAACTTAAATATTCATGTTTATTAGCAAGGAGATATAGACAAATGCTTTGATTTTTTATATAAAAGTTTTAAGATTTTTTATATAAAAGTTTTAAAATTTTTTGCATAATGTTGATATTGAACGGTATGCATGATATTTCTATTAAATTTTTAATGCCAAAAAGATTTTAAAAAATATATGAAAGAACAATGTAGAACATAGAAAAGGAGAGCTGTAGAATCCTTGGAAGAGAAGGAAATACATTCAATTGAGAGGAAAGGGAATTTTCTTTAATTATAGCATGTTGCCAGGTTTAGAGTCCTTATATTTTATTTTTAATTTGAGATGTCATATATTTGGGGGATCATACTTCACACTAATATTCAAATATACGTCAGAAATAGGTGACAGACATAGATACTTTAGGAAAAATGAAGGGTTCGGATGATATAGTTCAAGTAATTCACATGGAGAAATAGACCTTGATTTGTGGTAGTCTTCTTGATGCCTGATTGCTTGGGTTTTAATTTTAAAAAATGCTATCACTAAAAAGGTTGAATGTCTGCTCTTGATATGAGATTATTTAGTTTTGCACCTATTGAATTTGAATATTTTGTTTTCAGTAATTCTAAGGTGAAAGTCTATTGGAAGTTCTTGTACTATGGTGAAAGAAACATTTTACTCCTTATGCTATTCAATTAAGTAATATAGCCCCTATACTCTTGAAATTGTAGCAAATAAGGAAAAATGGTTAACCGTGTTAAAAAACCGTTTGATTGCTGATAGAATTACTGACATGTCATGTGATGTAGAATTTTAAATTTTATACAGAAAAATGAGTCAAATCAGACCCATAACCTAAACCTATTTCTGAATAAAATTTAAAATTTCATGTCACATGACATATCAACATTTTATCAAACGATTTTTTTAATACCATTAACCATTTTTCCTTATTTGCTACAGTTTCAAAAGTACAGGTATTAAAATACTTATTTAATAGTGCATGACTAAAATGCTTTTTTCACTACCGTGTAAGGACTTCTAGTGAACTTTTACTACTGACGATAGGAACGGCTGCTGACTATAGGAGATTATTTAGTTTTTGCACCTATTGAATTTGAATATTTAGCCTTCAGTAATTCTAATAGGTCATTATTATAGCTTATCCAATATGACAGGAAGACACATAACAAAACTAGAATAGGATGATTATAGAAACGTACAGCGAGAACTACATTATTTTGTCATGTTCCATAGACCCCGGAATTTGTGTATCTGTGTCTTGTTTGTGTATTTTGCTGCGTCATAATTATGTTTAAAATGTTTTAGATTTATATAAATTTTGATGCGTTAATATTTTGTGTTATATAGATTTTGAGATATTCATATATTCGTGCTGTAATTATTATTAATTTTTTGTGTCATGTTGTATTTTTTATAATATTTTAGTTAACAATAGTTATTTTTTATTAAAATTATATTTATTCGTTAAGCATGAACACAATTTTTCTTTTCAAATTTTGGTATCATTTATTTTTTATTTTTCAAATAAAAGCTCATCAAATACAATAATTAACTACAGTAGTAAAATAACGCTTTTCGTTCAGCATGAGCCTCTATTTTTTTTTCTCTTTTAATTTTGAAATTTGATTTTCATTTTTAATATACATTTAATTCTAAATCTTAAATTGTAGCGTTTATTTTCCTGCTTTAAATGTAAAATGTAAGTAGTCAAAGCAATAAACAATCTAAGTGGATATGCTGATGGAATTATAGATGAAAATTAACTTCTGGGTCGCTGACTTTGCAGGCGGCAAAGGCGTTGGAGGAAAAATTGAAAGCATCAGGAATTCCATATGAGGTGCATATTTATCCAGGCAATGCACATGCCTTCATGAACAGGTCCCCTGAAGGTATTAAGAGGAGGAAGTCCATGGGAATGCCCGATGAGGATGAAGCCGCAGTCCAGCTAGCATGGTCTCACTTCCAGTCATGGATGACTCGTTTCTTGTTGTCTTAATCCTCTCTGGTAAATTCTTTATCCCGCGTGCTCCTTGTTGCTGCTGGAATAGATGTAAATATGTTTCCCAGGTTTGAAGGAGAGATAATAAGAATGTCTGGAATACGCTCCTGTATATACCGAGAGAGCGGATTGGTTAAAAGACAACAACCTTGATAATCTATTCGGGTGCTGTGAGTCCTATAATAATCTGTATTGCTTGTTCTTTCACTTTTTCCGACTCTGTTTGGCCGGCTTGTCTTTATGTTTGACATTGTATTTGCCATCTTTTACCTGGATTTTACTGTTTGGATGGATTTTTCATTTTCTTTTTATTTTCTTCTTATTTTCTTCCCATGAGTTGGTGACTTGAGGACATCCTCGGGGTAAATTTTTGTTTTAGAAAGCTTACTTATGCTGCAAGCTAGTAACAAAATCTTCGTTTGTAAATATTAGGCTTTCTGAGGTTCACCAAACTTGAGGAAGGTTGGAGAACAATGCTCTAAAAGCTGAAAATTTTACTGATGGCTGTTGGGCCGAGTGAAAGGATTTTGGTGTCTCTTAAGTACAGTCTCGATTTTGAGTTTTGTAAATGAAAATAAAAAATAAACGTTAAGAGATCTTTTCTCATTTGGGGTTCGATCTGATTTGACTTAGGAAAATTAGGATACCGGGAGTTTAAAAAAAAGGCTTAAAATTTCCTATTATGTGCAAATATGACATTTTTACGTATGATTTGTCAAAAAAAAATATTTGGATATTAATATGACGTTTAGTTCGTTGAATAAAATATAAAATGAATCGAATAATTATTTTATGAGAATAAAATATAGGAGAATTAAGTATTACGTAATTTGGTTTATTAATGAAATAAAGGATGAATATTATTATAATATTTGGTTGGTTTAATGCATAAGATGATTTTTAAATATATTATAATAAAAATAAAATTTAAAAATAATAAGATTAAAACTATTTGAAGATATTTAAAAAATTATTTTTATTTAACAAAAATTTAAAAATTATACTTTTATATATAATATTTCAAAAATATTATTTAATATATTTAATTTTATAAAATATTCTTTTAGATTTAAATGAAAGCCATTGCCTTTTTTTTTTTTTTTTCCCCATTTTACCTTTCTCCTCTTTCTTAAAGCCTTCCTCTTAAAAGTTCATCTTCAACAGGAAAAACCATTAAAACCCTGAAACCATTACTAAATTCGGATTTCAGTCGAACATTTCGACCGTCTACCCTCGACCCCAAACATGGAAATGATCCCAAACTCATCTAGACATTCTTTTTAACCCTTTTCTTTTTTTTTTAAAAAAAATTTCTATTTCATTTTTTTATAAAAATCTCGCGACAAATACAGCATTTTTGGCTGTCCTTTGTTGCTCTAAAAGCCACCAAACTTTGATATGTTTGTCATTTGATTGTCTTCTTCCTCCTTAAATGTAAGCCTCAAAACCCTCAACTCTTCACTGGACTCTAACTCGAAGCTTTAGGAGAGAAAATTTCTCTTTCCTTATTGTGTTTTAGAGTTATCGCGTTGTTTTTTCAAATTTACGAGGATGATGTTGATTTTTTTATATTTTATTTTTTACTTTCTCTGGCCACTTTCTAAATTTAATAATATTAAATATAATTATATAAATATGTTAATATAATCATTAAAATATGATACACATAAATATATATTTTAAAATATATTTAATATAATTATTAATAAATTAAAATTTATATAAAAATATATTAAATATTATTATGATATAAGTAAAAAAATATAATTATGATATAATAAAAAAAAATGATATACGAATTATTAAACTTACGTGCCCTCTCCCCTTCCCTGCCCTTTTCTTCTTCCTTTCCCTCCCCGTCTTCCGAGTATCTATTCTCATTTTCAAAAAGGCGAAACGGGAAAAAAATTTTGGGCCTATTTCTTGCTGAACTGAATAGGGTCAGTCAAGAAATATTCACTACAAGCTTTATCAATAATAAGGTTGGGAGGGTTTCTCCATTGGATAGTCATTTTATCAATTAAACTAGCAAAGGAATATGGTAGAACGGAATGGATATTATTTAGATTTGGTAATTTATATATGCATATCGTTAGTTGATTTTGTTATCATAATAGTGTTTAAAGATTTTTATATTTATATAAATTTTATATTTTAATAATTCATATTATATAAATTTTGAGATATTTATTTATTTATATCGTATTTAAAATATTTTTTTACGTCACTTATTATTTCATGTCGTATTTTAATTATTTATTTTTTCATGCAAATATTTTGTATATAATATTGTGAGGTTTATTATTCCTTCCAACCGAACAAACTTAACTTCAGTGGTATTGTCATTGGATCGAATATGGGAATTTTGAGTGGGAACTTACGGATCTTCCCACATCTTTGATATTGATGGAAACTTGCGCAAATTGCATGCTTGAGTTTGGTAAGACGGTCCTAAATTCGATATGATAACAAGTTATAGACAATTTCTATATCTCAAATTTCAACTATTTCATTTTGAAATTCTTTTAGTATAAATAAGGCCGTAATTCATAAATGTTTGAATTTCTAACCGACACAGTAATGCAAACAAATTCTATGTCATCGTACCTCAATTACCAACTTCATCTTAGAGTATCTGGCCAAAACCAAATGAAATTTATCTCAAAAGGAGAAGTTTGGGCAAAAATGATGGCTTTGGGTAGACCCCGCAATTATAAATTGCGTAAAAAAAATAATTAAATATGAATATATTAAAATTTATATAATATAAATTATTAACGTCTCAAAATTTATATAAAATATATAAATATATAAATATAATTATTAAAAAATATAAATATAATAAAAATATACGAATGGATAGATGTATATGTTTTAGATCGTGAAGTACAATGAATCCGGCTAAGAAAGTCCTTTTTCTTCTAGTGTTTTGTTTTATAAATAAATTGCACATGATGATGCTTTCTCCTTTTTTTTCTCCCTAACTTTAACACAAAGTAAGCCATCACAAAGAAGAATAATTTTGTTCCTTTCCTATCACAATTCATGTCATTTTAATTTTATCTAAAACATTAACAATGACTTCTTCGAGATCACCCCCTCCCCCACAAAAAAAAGGTAAAAAGAAGAAAACAATGACTTCTTAGGCATAACCACACCATTTTCTCCTTTGCTTTTCTGGCATTAATAATGCAATTTTAATTTCTAAAAAAAATGCTTTTCATTTTTTATATCCAATTATACTTTAACCACACGACATATTTTATACATGGTTGGTAGAATTTTTAAATTTTATAATTGAATTAAGTGACTTACAAGTGATAAGTGTATTTTTTTTATTTGTTTTAGTAATTTTTTTAATATTTTATCTTACAAAAATATACATTAATTTTATTAATTTTATTTTAAAATCTATTAATAGTGGATGAGATTATTTTCGTTTGTTAAGACAATAAATTAGTCAACTTATTTAGCATAATTTTAGTATGTCAATTAGTAATTGATTTTTATTTCCTTATTTAGTTTAGCTCAATTATTTTTATTTTTTTATTTAGTTTAGTTCAATTATTTCTATTTCCTTATTCAGTTTAGCTCCTTATATATAAATACTCACTTGTACTAATACTTTTATAATATAAGAAATATAAAAAATATAATAAACTATTTCTTTTCTCTTCCCTCTTTTCCTTCTCGTCCACCAATCGAAGATTTCAACATGGTATCAGAGCCTCGTTCAAAATAAAAAAAAAAAGATTTTTGGGCTCCATCTCTTTAGGAATTTTTAGCTCGTTTTCGGGATCTTCAATCTGTCTTAAAGCAATTTGGTCAACACCAAATTGTTCTTCTCTTCTTGAAGTTCACAGTAGACGAAATCTTACTCCCAAAAACCCATCCACACGCCCTCACGTGATGTCAAAATCTGCTGCTAGCAAAACGCAGTTTTCTAGATTGTGAAAAATAGAAGACAACTAAAATGACATCTTTTGAGCATTCAGCAGCCATGTCAAATAGCCACATCATCATCCACGTAAGCAATGAGGTAGAGTCATAATCCACACAGTAGGTCATGAAAACATACACATCAACATAAAGGAGGTCCAATCATCAACACATCATCAAACACGTCGGCACATGGTGGTCCAATCATCGCCACGCCATCAGTAAAGGTGGCTGCCACGTCATCCCCCACATTGCATGTGTCCGATCTCTATTTGTCCTCGTGTTTCTCTGTCAGTGCCACATCATCGTCTCGATTAGCAGCTACATCATCGTTCATTCGTCGTATACACGTGTCATAATTCTATTGATACACGTGTCTTGCAGTACCACGTCAGCTTTCTTCTCTTTTAGTCTGATTCAGTTTGGTTCGGTTCAAAGATTTTAACCATCAGTTGATTCATCCTCTTTTCGTCCGGTTCTTTCGTAAACCAGATCGGTTACTAAAGTTTTCGACCATCCTAAATGCTTTCAAGATCAAGTTTTCAAACTCAAGCTCTCATCTTCTATATCACTTTGAGTTTGAGGGGGGTGTTAAGACAATAAATTAGTCAACTTATTCAGCATAATTTTAGTATGTCAATTAGTAATTGATTTCTATTTTCTTATTTAATTTCGCTCAATTATTTTTATTTTCTTATTTAATTTAGCTCCTTATATATGAATACCCACTTATACTAATATTTTTACAATATAAGAAATATAAGAAATATAATAAACTCTTTCTCTTCTCTTCCCTCTTTTCCTTCTCGTCCACCGATCGAAGATTTCAACATCGTTAAATCTTTAATAATAAATGTAAAAAAAATAAATAATTAAATTATTTTTTATTTTCAAGTAAATCGAGACAGTTTTTTTTTATATATATTGGGAATGAGAAGATAGGATCCCCGATGTCTGTGTAGATAGATATTTTTTTTAAACAATGCTAAAAATTATCCCATAATGTCAGTTCTCACCTCCATTGCATGGAGTAAGACTCCA
>JBBYHM010000006.1:6710256-6725443 GCA_038381775.1 Adansonia rubrostipa
TTGAATCAAATATCCGGAGTGCAATGTTTGTTTTTCAAATCTTTTTAGGATAATGGGAAAATAAATAGAAATTGACAAGCAAAAATAGATATTTAATGGGGGAGGAGAAGGGACCAAAAGGAAGAACACCAATCGGCATCCATTTTTGACCTGTTCTTCAAGTAAAGCGGCCTACTAATATGTTTGCTGATTCTTGAATTCTTCTTTAACTTGTAATGGGATGCAACCAATCCGGCAATCCAAACTACAAAAGGTTAACATCTACGTCTTCTAGATTATCAATTTTAATTATTCATAAATTATTATATTATTCACTTATAATATAATTATTAACTTTTAGGGTAATTACATACTTTTAGAGTATAATAAAAATTAAAAAAATAATATATGATAACTTGTGTTAATTCGATTGTTAGGCTGAAAATTTTATTATCAATATATTAAAATCCGACTCTTAACTGTTTTATCTATTGAGATTATTTTTTTTTCAAAAGAATTAAATGTGTTTTAGGAAACATTCAATGATTCAAACATTTCAACCATAAAATAAATAAGAGTATTATGTTCCAATCATAAAATAAATATGAGATTTATGGGTGAGAGATTATTATCTTACCTCTCATTGTGTGATCCAAAATTATATAAAATAAAAAAAATTAATTAAGTCTCATTAAATTACTAAATTCCAACGTTTTAATGTTTTTTTTTATTATACTCAATTGAATCCTTAAACTACTATTTCAGTTTAATTAAGCTTTTATGTTGAATAAAAGTCACTAAAGTCCATTAAAAAGTAAGGGTTTAATTAAATAAAAAAAATAATACCTAAATGGCTTGATTAGACAAGAAAGTACTTTAAAAGTGTAACTTGGGTGTAAATAATAGAAATATAGGGCTTATATAAGAAAATTTTGAAAAATACAATGCCATTTTTTTAGTATTTTAATCAAATTTTCAGCATTATCACAATAGTGTAAGGGAAAGCCAGGGTTATTGAACGGTAAAGTTTTAATTTCATGTCATTTGTTAGTCAAAAAACTCGTAAAAAAAAAAAAGAAAAAGAAATGGATAAATTACCATCATTTGAGACATGAACTTTATGGTTAATTATTAAGCTTAGATCATTGTTTTCTTTTATATATATATATTCTCGTTAGTAAAATTATATGTTATTTATGTTACAGTTAAAGAAATTAATTATTTTATTTCTTTTTATGTTATAAAAAGCCAAAAAAATAGTACATTGCATCATTAGTTTTTATTTTTATATTTTTGTAAGCTTCATCTATTTAAAAAATAATAATAATTTTTCATATGCGTGGAATTTGTTTCAAATAAACCCATCGTCAATACTTTATAATTTGAATGAAATTTGTCACTTGATACTTTGATGGGCATTATGTGATTGAATTTTACCCAAAATTTTAATACTATATTAATGAATTCGAAATAAACACAAAAGATTATGACAAAAAATAATTTCCTTTTTTGAAAAAAAAATTACCTATGAAAATAGACCAATGTTCAAATGAGAGGAAAATTAAGGTATTTAGATTAGAATGAATAAATAAAATAAATAAATTTAAAACAGAATTAAAACCATTGAAGAAAAAAAAAGAAAATTGTCAAATTATTTTTTTTTCGGAAAATTAAAAAAGAAATTGATTAATATTAGTCAAAAAGTGGGACCATCAATCTAAGACAGTAGACTAGCGAGTGGGGATGGATGCAAGGGATTTGGTCCATTCCATTTTCTAGACCGGTAGCAGATGTTATGTTTGTTTATTTTTTGTCTAATGTATATGGCTTCATTTTATTAGTGATTATAAACGTTGGTCGAAGATTATTTATTTATTATTTTTAATTATTTTTATAGTTAATATATTATTTTATTGATTTTAAAAAATAATATGTTGAATTTAGTTTTGTAAACATTTATCTTTATTTGTGTTATTAAATAATAGTTAGCACTTTTTAATAATATTTATATAAATTTTAATTTATTAATAATTTATGTGATACACACTTAAATATTATTATATATTTATATTATATTTATAATATATTTATATATTTTATTATTTATGTTGTATAATAATATCGAATCCAAGTTATTAGATGCAACGTAGTCCACACGGGAGAGGAAAAAGCCTACGGGGTCAACCCGTTAGTATCGGTCCAATCCAAACACGACCTAATCCTACGTGGAATACTGATAAAGTCAAAAACAAAAGAATTATCGAAAAGAGTGGGGCCCATGCGCTCATCAAGCACCGTTGACTCTGGTCGCCTTTTTCCCCTATGCCGCGGCCAATGTTTCTTCTACTCCCAGTTTTAGGCCATGGAATGGGCTCAGCTATCCATCATGTGGGCTCCACTTGATTGCCATCTGTATCTTTTGACCATATTTGCTAGTATGTTGTGATTTTGCTGAAGTGTGTTCGATTTCAATTGTTATCAGATGGTTAAATTAGTTTAAATGTATTTAATTGATTGGTATGTAATTTAAAATTTTTAATCCGAAAGTGATAAAAATACTAACATTTAATTAAAAATAAAATTATTTTTAAATCTAAATTAAGTTCATAAAAAAATTAATTTAATTTAATTAATACATTTTAATATTTTTAAATGGAATTGAACGAACTGAATTCTAATGATGTTTCTGCTTTGATTCCTTCTCACCGTTTAAAGACTTATAATTCTCCTCCCCTTTCCCCTCGTCTCTTTCTCTCTCTCTCTCTCTCTCTCTCTCTCTCTCTCTAGTGTTTTGTCTCTTGATCTATGGGCAAAGCCGGTGGATTCTCCATTGATTTAGATCCCATTTCCTTGTTTGTTCACAAGCCAACTGTCCTCAATTCTTTCCCCGAAGACACTTCTAAAGACAGCAACAACATCATCAACAATCCTCCCAACTACTGCAGCAGCAGCAGCAGCAGCAGCAAAATCTTATTCCCCAGTACTCCCTTATCTCTCATGGATCATGCTACAACAACAGTTAAACTCAACGATTCCCACGATCAACACCCTTCTTTATTACCCACAGATGATAATAAATGGAGGGTCGTTGCTGAGGTGGATTTCTTCGCTCAAAACAGTAATAATAAACTTGTTGATGATGCAAATCCCATCCACAACTTCGAGGCCGACGACGACATCAAAGACTCCACCGATCGAACTGCCTTTGACCTTGACGTCAACGTGGGTTACTTACCCCCTATGTTTCTCCTTAAAAGTTTTGCTTTTTTTTTTTTTTTTTTGTTTCAGTTCTGTATCGATCGATGATGGATTGAAGTGATGAATCCTTTTTTTTTTCCTTGTTTTTCAGACTGGTCTAAATCTGTTGACTACGAATGCTAGTAGCGATCAATCCACAGTGGGTAACCGGATCTCTTTCATCGTGGAAGATAAAAAAACTAGTAATGAGGTGACAGATTGGTTGATCAAAAATTGGAATTTTTATGTGACTTTGGTTGTGCCCAAAATCCATGTTATAATATATAGTACTGTGCCATTGCTTTTATTTTCAGCATGCTGTTTTACAAACTAAGCTGGAAGGAATGAAAGCTGAGAATCAACGGTTAAAGGAGATGTTGATCCAGGTAACAAATAACTACAACACGATACAGATGCATCTGCATATGCATCAGCGCAAGCATGATGGAAAAGCTGAAAGAGCTGAAGGAGAAGATCAAATGATGGTGGTAGAATTAGAACAAAAGAAAACAAATGGAGGACTAATCGTGCCAAGACAGTTTATGGATCTTAGTATAAAGACTGCTACTGCGGCCGATATTGATGAGACGTTGCTGTACCGTTCAGGATCGCCTAATAATAACGTGAAGGTAACTTCCAAAGAATTCGAATTGAGGAAATATAGAAATAGTGAAGAAGGACGGGAAACCGCAAGAGAAGATAGCCCAGATCAAGGATCCCAAGGTTCGGCTGCTAATAACAAAGTTTCAAGATTCAATGTTGATCAAACTGAGGCTACCATGAGGAAAGCACGAGTTTCTGTTAGAGCGAGATCAGAGGCACCTATGGTATGTGATCACTTGATTTAATTGAATCAACTTAATGAATTTTTTTTTCATATCTCGTTTTGAGACAATATAATTAACTGGGTTCATTATTTTTATTATTATTTAAAAGATCACTGATGGGTGCCAATGGAGAAAGTATGGACAGAAAATGGCCAAAGGAAATCCATGTCCTCGAGCATATTATCGATGTACCATGGCTGCTGCTTGTCCAGTTAGAAAACAGGTACTTTCTAACCGTTATTGCATTTGTTCTATCTGCTATCGTGCAACCGAAAAAATGTCTTCGATTCCAACTTAAATCCTGTTAAGGAAATTTGTTTGTTAATCAATGAAAACATAAAAATTTCTCCTGTAGGCTAATATGATCAATGTTGAATATTGTTACAGGTTCAAAGATGTTCAGAAGATCGAACAATCCTCATCACCACATATGAAGGCAATCACAATCACCCTTTGCCTCAAGCTGCAATGGCAATGGCATCAACGACATCGTCAGCAGCACGGATGCTGTTATCGGGTTCTATGGCCAGTGCCGATGGACTAATGAACTCAAATTTCTTAGCAAGAACTCTCCAGCTGCCTTGCTTCTCCAGCATGGCTACTGTATCTGCTTCAGCCCCATTCCCTACCGTTACTTTGGACCTAACAGATACCCCGAACCCTTTACAGTTCCCTAGGCCACCAGGCCAATTCCAGGTGCCAACTTCGAACCCACAACCACCGAACAATCTTGCCAATGCCCCAGCTGCTGCAGTGCTGCCTCAAATTTTCGGTCAGGCACTTGACAACCAACCCAGATTCTCTGGTCTACAGATTTCTCAAGATGTGGATCACCAACTGCAACAGGGCCAGCAAAATTCACTTGCTGACACTGTAAACGCAGCCACTGCCGCCATTGCAGCTGATCCTAACTTCATTGCAGCTCTAGCAGCAGCTATCACTTCTATTACCGGGAGTTCTCACTCAAATAACGGCCCCGATAGTAATGGTTTCAGCCTCTCATCTGCCACCAACAGTGGCGGCACTGGCAATGTCACTACTACTAGCAACAGCAATAGCAATGGCAACAATAAAATCAGCAATTCCAGCTTTGCTGCAAATTAGAAGAGATTAAAAAAATCACCTTCAATTCTTCCATGCACTTTTTGTTCAGGAAGAAACTGCAAATTATATTATATATATATATATATATATATATATATATCTTAGCCATATTTCTTTTTGAGGGTAGGGTACTGTCAGCCTTAGTATTCTTTCCGTAGCTGAATAATTTATTCCACTTAGTATGTCAAAGCAAAGTCAAGATAAGATATTATATATATATATATATATATATATATATATATATAAAAAGGCAAAAAGAATTACAGATTATAGTATTACTTACAATTAATTATTATTGTTTGTATGGATCACGAAATGAGAGCGTGTTCAACTTTTATACTATTGTTTATCAATTGCTCTTGGTTCGTAACTTTTCGTTGCAGTTGAGGACAGGGAAGGATTGCAATATTAATATTCAGATTTTAAATTTTTTTAATATAATTTTTTAAAAATAATTTATATAAATTAATTAAATTTGAAATTCATATGTATCTTTTTCTTTAAATGAAAAAGGAAAATCAGAGAAACGAAAGAACAGAATTTTTTGTTTAATTTTCGTGTAACGCACAATAATAAAGGAAAACTAAACTTATTCAAGGATCAAATTATTCACCCAAATTTAAAAATTTATTTGATATTTGAAAGAGTTTGAACAAATATAATGGACTCGAAAAATGGACTTGAATAATAAAATTAAGCCCGATTAAAAAATGAGTTGGGCCTTAGATCCAACTTTTAAATTTTGAGCTCGACCCGACTTATTTTACTATTATATTATATATATTTATTTTATATTTTATGTATTATATAATTTTTATCATATGAATAATACATATATAAGTATTATATTAAAAACTTTAAAAACTAAGTTAAATTATTTATACTTATAAACTTAATAAAAAAATTATTAAATTAATAAAAATTAAAATTTTAAAAATATATTTTTTAAAAATAAATTATAAAAAAATAATATGAGCAGATCTAAACGAACTTAAACTATCTACTTATAAATATAAATAAACTTAAATAAAATTTAAAATTTATATTTTTAATCAAATTAAACTTAAATAAATATATAATATTAATACTATATTTAAATTTAATTTAAATTTAATTCAACCCACTAATAAATTAAAAAAAAAAACAGTCTAAGAAATTTGCGTATGAGGAAAGGTTGGGGGTTAGTTCGACACGTTAAAGGCACCGAGAAACCTTTTTTTTACTTGTCACGTTTTGATACGTCTACAGCTAATTATAGCCCAACTTGGGCAGGTGGAACAGGGACTTCCTGGAAATCACGTCTATTCACGTTCGAATCAAAGTTTCTTAAGAGAATAGCGGTTTGCATTTGTTATCATTTGTATATTTCGTGTGTTATCAATAAATTATAAAATAATATTTTATTAATAAATAATATAAAATGTTTAAAAATAAGTATTTAATTATATTTTTTTATAAATGATATCATATGAATTTTTGGTTGATGTATACATTGAATTGCATCAAATATTTAAGTAGTTATTATTTACGTAATATTTTATAAAATTTATATTTCTTTAATCTAATTTTTATATTTTATGTTCTATTGACGTAGATTATATATATGAGTTTTGAGTAAATTAAAAATATATAATTATTTATTTGATGTAAAAAATTTTTAACCGTTAAATTTATATTAAAAAAATAATATTCTCGATCACTATTATAGAAATATCAAATTAATTCAAAAACTTACATACATGAGGAGTAAAATTATATTGCTAAATCTTATAAAAAATTATAAATATCTTTAATACTAAATCAATTTTATATTAATGTAATTAGATCACTTGTTTTATATATATATATATATATATATATATATATGTATGTATGTATACACACACATAAACAAACACACACGCGAGTTAGTTACTTAGCAGAAGGGTTAAGCTTTTTTTTTTTAACAATTGTCAATGTCATCATTTTTTATATCTAAAACAGATAGATGTTGAATTTAGATTAATGAAATTAAAATTCTAATACATCATGGACTATATCATTATTGTCATTATGAGTGTTGCTAATACATCAAGTATTTTTTTAAAGATTAATTAATTAATTTAATTATTATAGCATTATTAAATGAAATAAATGATAACTTTATTCATCATTTTTAATATGTTAAATGGAGATATTTATTATATATATTGATTTTAAAAAATTGTGTTAAATTAGAGAAATTCTTATAAAAAATGTAAAATCACCAACGATGGCCTGTTAAATCACCATGTAAAATACATAAATTACTTTATTTAATTAATAAATTGTGAGGGGAGGTTGAGCGAGTTTTGCTGAGGGCTAGAATATAATTAGAATGATTTCTCACAAACGATGGCTAATTATTGATGTGAGCATTGTGGTATTACCCCTATTATGAAATAGTATTCATTTTAAAAGAGTTAAGATTATTTTTGTGATTTTATCTTTTAAGAAAAGATATTTCAATAAAAAAATAGTGATATTATTTTATAAGTCATAGTTTAAATATTTAGCTAATCGATTGAGGATTATTATCTTCCTCAATATAATCGTATTTAAAATATTTTATATTTATATAAATTTTGATACTTTAATAATTTATATTATGTCTATATATTTTGAGACATGTATTCATACCGTGTTTTAATTATTTTAGTAATTCATATTATATCTATATAATCATATTTAATATTACTAGATCTAGATTTTAATGGTTTGAACCAAGATAGTCAGTACCGTAATAGTGGGCGTACTGTTTTTGTTCTGGTACAGGTATATACTGGTACTGGTGTGTTTCGGTGTACCGTTTCAAGTTTATCAGAGTTTAAATATTTTTAATTTATATATATGAAAAATATTTTCAAATATGAAATAAATGAGATTAAATAAATTTTATATATTAAATATTCATCAATTATATATAATATTCTATAAAAAAAACTTCATCAAATATAAAAAAATCAATATCAGTTAAATAGTAAAGTTAAAGTTATCTAATAATCATTAAATTTATGAGTAATTATGTCTAAGATTCATTAAATTTATGAGTAATTGTATATAATATTCATCAGATTTAAGATCAATATTGGTTTAACTTTTTTTTATAATATTATATTATGTACCGGCCAGTACAACTATTTTCGATCGGTATCACTGAAACAAGCCGGTATCTAACAGTACTGCCTGTACAGACCGAAACCAAGATCGAAATGAAACCAACTATTACCGATACCGTTATATGTCAAAATCGATATGTACCGTTTGGTATCGTTACGGTACCAATAACACTGGTTTGAACCAAATAATTTTAACATCAAAAGGCTAATTTATTAGCATGGTTTAGTTAGATATACTCAAAAGTATGTTGAACTTGTAGAATGGGGTTTGTCTAAGAAGGATAAATTTAATCTTAAAGTCTACTATCTTAAAAAGGGAGAAGTAACAAAAGTCTTGATTGGTAATTTTATAGGATAGTATCCAAATTTTGTATGTTTCATATTTTAGACCTTTTGGTCTTATTTATGTCATAATAATTATGATATTTAACAAAAAAAAAAATACTAGTAATACTTTTTTTTTAATTTTATTACTATAATTTGTTATAAAAGAAAAGATATAACTCAAAAGCATAATCTATCAATGGGGTTTCAAAAGATATGTCACTTCCAAAAAAAAAAATTAAATTTGAAGATATCCACTTTACATCTTCAAAAGAAATAGGGTGGGATTTTTGGAATTGGGATGGGAGTATATTCAATAAAATTGGATATGATATGTTTAAAATAATTTATGAACATGAAATAGAACATCAAATATACGTCTTGTATTTATATTTTAAGATTTTGATATATTTAATAATTTTTATTGTATTTATATTTATAAATTTAATAAAAAAACGAAAACACAAAATATGATGCATATATACAAATGGGTAAATCTATCAATAATCCAAGAAAAAGAAAAAAGAGAACAAAGTACACTTTAGAAAGCTTCTATTTATAAGTGCCGAATACTAATAAATACAGGGTTATTATTAAATTGCCTCCTAAACTATGCTACTTTTCACGATTTAGTACTTAAAAAATTTACAAATAGATGCTTAAATTTTGTTTTCGTCACCCACTTTAGTTTATAACTTACGATTTATGGCGTGTCATTTTCTAACCCACTAAAATTAGACATGTGACATTATTGGCACATTATACATCAACATCTTAGAATTTTGTATTCTTAATTTAGTATTTGAATTAAAAATTAAAAAAACTTAAAATTTAAAATAAAAATAAAATTTTATTTCAATTTTATTTAATTTAAAAAATTTCAAAAAATGCTGATGATAAGCAATGTCATGTATCACGTTTTTATTGACAAAAAATGTCACATCATCAAAACGTTAAATAATGGAATTATGTTGGTAACGAGATTAAAAATATTTAATTGTAAAATTTTTTTATATACTAAATCGTAAAAAAATAAAAATAGTATAATTCTTGGATCAATCTATATATTAACCCATAAGTAAACTTTACTCGGCTTTTATATGCAGGCCCACTATATGGGCTGTGAATTAAACATGGATAAGGCCCACTATTTGTTTAAGGCCTACACTGCTCAGACAATAATAGATAAATATAACCTAAATTATAATTTATAGAGCTTGAAATTTCCATTTACTCTATAAAGGAGGAGTCAAAAACATTTAATGTAATGTATTTTTATTTCAGAATAATAGTAAAAAGGAAATAAATATTATATTAAATAATTTTTGCACTGCCCTTAGTTACTGTGAATATCTAAGTGGAGCTCCTAGTGTTAGCCCAATCTAAACAGAAGGGGTGTCCCAAAACCAAGCTAAATGTTGGGTTGCATAAGGCCTTAGGAGGAGTGAACCTGTTTTATCTCAAAATCTAATTAAATCACCGCTGAAAAAAATTCAAAGTTCAATTAATTTTTTTATAAAGATCACGGTTATTAATATTTAAAATTTAAATATATTAAATATTATTTTTTACAAAAATGATTGTATCAATCGATTGAGCTAAAACCAATAGTTTAGTAATGTAAAAGCAACAGTCTGAACTTAGTTACCTATGCATTCAACTAGATTTACTTATGGGCCGGGCTTGAACATGGTATTAACATTAAATATGTTTGTTCAAACTTGACCCAATCTGAAATATGAGCATCGAATTTTGCTTAAGTCCGTCCATATTTGTAAATAGATAGTCCAGGCCCGTTTAGGCTCGCCCATATTATAATTTTTATAGTTTATTTTTAAAAAAATTTAATCTTTGTTAATTTAATAATTTTCTTTTATTAAGTTTATAAATATAAATAATTTAACTTAGTTTTTAAAATTTATATTATAATATTATATATATGTGTTATTTATATGACAAAAATTACATAATACATAAAAAATAAAATAAATATATATATAATGTAATAGTAAAATGGGTCGGGTCAGGTCGGGTCAAGTTTGGGGTTTGAAAGTTGAACCCAAGGCCCGGCCCATTTTTTAATCAGGCCTAATTTTTTTATCCAAGCTCATTTTTTAAGTCCAATATGTTTGTCCAAACCTTCTTAAATATCGGACGGACCTTCGAACTTGGACGGATAGTCCAGCTTTGGAACATGTCCACGTCCAACCCACCTAATAGCATAGTGCTAGAATATCTTCTAAAACTAAAACTACAACACACCTAAACCTCATAATTTTGGTTATCCTAACAATATAAACACAACACAAGAATTAAAAAAAAATAAAAGAAATAATATAAATAGGATAAAAATATATAAAATTTTTAAATTTTATATTATAAATTATTTTTTAAATTTATATAAATATAATATATTTTAAATATGATTATAAAACAAAATTACACGAACTTAGGAACTTGCAAATATACGAATGTCAGGTTTACTTAAACATTGAACCTGTTTGCCAGAGCAAAGAAGAACAAAGGACTAAATAAATTTAAGTGTTAAGAGGGCAAACGAATAAATGGATTTAAGTGTCGGACAGTTATCGGCATAAAAAAAGGAAAAAAATCTGAAAAGCAACGGATAAAATAGAAGAGGACTTATCCAAGAGGGATAAGAGTAAAAAAATAAATAAAATAAAATGTAAAAAGCCAAAGAGAGGGCAAAACTTAAAATGGATTTATTCATCAAAGGTATTATTCACTTTGGTTGACATAAAAACAATAAAATTAATTTTCATAAAATTAAAAGTAATGGTGGTAATAAAATTATTTATTTTAAAGTTAAAAAGAATTAAATCAGAGGTAAAATTAGTTAAACTTTTAATTTTTATTTTCACTAATTGAATCAACCGGTTTACTAAAATAAAGTTTTAAATATTTGACAATGATTTTATATTAAATAAATAAAAATATAGTAAATAATTAATAAAAATATATATTTAACTTAATCATATGATCTTTAATATAAAATTAAAAGGTTAATAATTTAAATCTTATCAATTAAAAAAATTAAAAATATATATATACATTAAAATGATAGTTTAGATTTTTTTTTAAAACAACATGTCGGTTCCTGGTCTACTTTTTTTAATCAATGCTTATTCTAGAAGTAAGATTGAATATTGTAACGATATAATTAAAATTAATAGTAAAACATGTGTTTAAATGCAAACGTAGTGAAGATAATTGGATGAATTATAATAAAAAAATAAAAAAATTATTAAGGACATTAAATTCAAATTTATTTATAATTAAAATTTAAAATAATTTAATATTTATAGAATTAATAAATAATTAAAAATTTATCATATTATTTTTAAATAAAAATTAAAATGAAAAAATAAAATAAAATTTTGATAATAATATATTTATATAATATTTAAAATATTATATATCTTTAAAATCTAATAAAATAAAAAAGTTAAAAATAGAATAAAAACCTCCTACGTTTTTAATTTCAATGGACTTTTAAGGGACAAGGTCTTTATCCCACAAACCGGCACCAGAGGTACAGACGGTCGAACGGGTCTCCGCGTAAAGGAATATGATTTATGCATTTGGTTTATCATTTTTCGCTACTTCAATCCCAAAATAAATATATTCCTCCAAGAAAAGTAAAACCAGCCATGCACGTAAAACTTTTCAAGTCCAACACAAAAGCTACCTTTGAAATATAAATAAACACAATTTTACATGATCCATGGCCTGAAACCAAGTGAAGGAATCACCTAGACAGATATGATCACAACATCGTAGCACGTTTGCTCATGAATCATCATCACCATCTGCAAATTGAGGTCTAATAGCAAAAACCTCGATATATCTTTACGAGAAGAATCAAATATTTAGTTAAACAGCAGAGCAGATACCATATTATTAACTTAATCACCCAAACTGAACATGAGCAGAAGTTATACTTTCGAGAAACTTGGTACTTTTATCCTTATGCTGGACATTGGAATCCTGGAGGTGGAGTCTTGCCACAATCGATGAGGACTTGAAGGGCGATTGGTATTATAATATTGATATTTAAAAGCTTGGCCTTGATCGTGGTGCAAAGACAGACTGCTGCATCCAAGTCCAACAGCCCTTGAAGCACAGGACAGCATGTGTCCTTTGCGCTTTCGCCTATACCGACGTGCACTAGACCACCCAACACGTCCACACATGCACCCAGCTTGAGGGTGTCAATGGGGCATGTTTGCTGCGCCGGAGGTGGTGGATATGGCAAGAGTGGTGACGGTGGAGGGCATGGTTTCTCGACTGGGGGTGGCTTCACAATTGGAGGACTCGGATAGAGAGGAGGCCTTGGAGGCAGAATCGGCGGTGTCGGTGGCTTCACAATTGGAGGACTCGGGTAGAGAGGAGGCTTTGGAGGCAGAATCGGCGGTGTCGGTGGCTTCACAATTGGAGGACTCGGGTAGACAGGAGGCTTTGGAGGCAGAATGGGCGGTGTCGGTGGCTTCACAATTGGAGGACTCGGGTAGACAGGAGGCTTTGGAGGCAGAATGGGCGGTGTCGGTGGCTTCACAATTGGAGGACTCGGGTAGACAGGAGGCTTTGGAGGCAGAATGGGTGGTGTTGGTGGCTTCACAATTGGAGGACTCGGGTAGACAGGAGGCTTTGGAGGCAGAATTGGTGGTGTTGGTGGCTTCACAATAGGAGGACTCGGATAGACAGGTGGCTTTGGAGGCAGAACTGGTGGTGATATGATTGGCGGTACTGGATAATAAGGTGTTGGGGGTTTGACGACAGGAGGTTTGGGTACGTAAGGTGGGGGCTTTACAACTGGGGGCTTTACAACTGGGGGTGGCTTGGGCACTGGCACGTAGGGAGGCTTTGGTGTATAAGGTGGAGGCTTTACGACAGGAGGTTTGGGTACATAGGGTGGCTTTGGCACTGGCACGTATGGAGGTTTTGGTGTATAAGGTGGAGGCTTTACGATAGGAGGTTTGGGCACGTAAGGTGGCTTGGGCACCGGCACGTAGGGAGGTTTTGGTGTATAAGGTGGAGGCTTTACAACAGGAGGTTTGGGTACATAGGGAGGCTTTGGAGTATAAGGCGGCTTGGGGACCGGCACGTAGGGAGGTTTGGGTGTATAAGGGGGTGGCTTTACAACAGGAGGTTTGGGTACATAAGGTGGCTTGGGCACTGGCACGTAGGGAGGTTTGGGTGTATAAGGTGGAGGCTTTACAACAGGAGGTTTGGGTACATAGGGAGGCTTTGGAGTATAAGGTGGCTTGGGCACCGGTACGTAGGGAGGCTTGGGCGTATAAGGTGGAGGCTTTACAACAGGTGGCTTGGGTACATACGGAGGCTTTACAACAGGAGGTTTGGGTACATGGGGAGGCTTTACTACAGGAGGCTTAGGTGGCTTGGGAGGATGGGGTGGATGTTTTGGTGGCTTAGGGTGATATGGAGGCTTTACTACAGGAGGCTTGGGAGGATGGGGTGGATGTTTTGGTGGTTTAGGGTGAAATGGAGGCTTTACTACAGGAGGCCTTACTACAGGAGGCTTGAGATGATGAGGTGGATGTTTGGGCGGTTTTGGATGAAATGGAGGCCTCACAAAGGGAGGATGTTTGGGTGGAAACTCAGGAGGAGGACATTTCGGTGGAGGAGTTGGGTGTTGACATTCAGGACAGGCTAGAGCAGTAAGCAAAGCTCCCAGGCTCAGAAGCAAGACAATCAGATTGGCTAAATTATGCTTCTCCATCATCAAACCTCTAATCCCTCTCTCTGCTTAGGGAGTGGGAAGCATAGACTACAAGAGAGCTTAATTTATTTTCAATTACACTTCCAATGATGCACATTTTATAGATCATGCAAATGGCAGACAAAAAGATAGCAATGAATCATGCAAACGTCCTTTTTCCTGCTAATTTATTACAGTCTTTGGCATCATTCATTGACTTTAAAGAAAAAAGATAGTAACTCCATTGGTCACTGACTCCAGCTTGCAGAAATCATAAAACCCAACTTTCATTTCATGCACACTAACTTCACTACCAACTCGGGATAATAATAGTAGCCCGAAATACAATTTTTGGCAAGATAATTTTTTCGACTCTCAAGGACAAGAGAATCCGAAACCGCCTGCTTGATTGAATGATATTTTTTAACTTGTAATGCCCTGTTGAACCCGTGATTGGATACTTGGCTTGCACGTGAATTTGTTCCTTCGACCTTTCCATTTTCTTTACCAATTTACATTAAAAAGCTTTTGGCAAGATGAGTTCAGTCACATATCAACATTTAGAAACTATGATATTTGGATTTTTAATTTTTTAAAATATTTATATTTAATATATATATATATGAATATGAATAAAAAAATATAATTTTTAAATATTTAATAAAATTTAAAAAATTAATATATTTATATTAAATACATAATTTTATAATATCTTTAGTACTAATTTTAAATCAAAATAATATAACTTAAATTTTTAATATTAATATCAAATTTTAATAACATAGTTAAATAAAAAGAGCCCCTCCATGAAAAAGACCAGTGAGCCATGTACCAATGTC
>JBBYHM010000006.1:6725543-6772595 GCA_038381775.1 Adansonia rubrostipa
TTCAAAATTGAAACAAATTTTGTCGTACGGGATCCTCAATTTGAATTGTCCCATATAAACAAAAAAAGATTATACATAAAAAATGCCAAATAATTATAAATTATCCCATATAATGGAGTCAAACGAAAGATTAACCATGAAAGTTGAACCGACCACGAAAGATTGACAATCTGCAATTAAAACAGGGGGTATTAATGGAGGGACAGGAACTTTTGAACATGCATGTAGGGACGAAGCAAGTTGATCAAATGGAGAAATTTGGGGAATGAATTGTTTAAACTGGAAATCAAAATAAAAAAAAAAAAATTGAATTGGACCATTAATCTTTTTCAAGCTTTTTTATGTTAATTTTCTTATGCTCTTTTTTGTTTGCCATTTACATATAGTTATTGTTGAACAATATTATTTCACATTGTTTACTTTCTTTTTTAATTTTTATTTTTTACGATCTTTTATTTAAGTTGAATTTCTTCACTTAAATTGGAAGTTGAATGCTTATATTCAAATTGGTCATGCAATAGACTTCTTTGTTCCGGTTATTAGCATTGGCCTATATTTATACATATAAGATGTATCGAATGATGTTATTCTTAATTAGTTAAGTTCCAAGTTTATATATATATATATATATATATATATATAAGTTTATTTAAGTTGAATGTCTCTATCTCTTAATAATTGGTTTTAGGTGAAAGGTTTAACAGTTATATTACTGCTATACATACATTTTTAACTAACAAAGTTGACATTATATGAAAATAAAGATTTAACACGTAGATATATATATATATATATAAATAAAGTTTGTGATTTTTTACCATTATATAGTATTTATTTTTAATTAATTCTAATTTGGGTGTTTCTTCAAAGAAATGTGAGAACAAACTATAAATTTAAGTTGCAAAATGTGGCAAATTAACTCTTAACAAATGGTTTCCAAAAAAAAAAAAAAATACTATGCGCTTGAGTTAGATCATTTAAGAATAGACTTGATAATATTAGATACCATTATATATATATATATGACACAGATAAAATAATTAACACATGATATAATATAAATATATGTTTTAAAATTTATATAATATGAATTATTAACATACCAAAATTTATATAAACATAAAATATCTTAAACACGATTATAACATAATAAAATATATGAATTACCGAATCTATTTAAAATTATAATTTAAAATTTTTCAAATTTGAATCTTGAAAACGAGAATTATTGACTAAAAATGGAAAATAAATACTTAACATAAAGGCTGCCCTAGATGCTTCCCACCGTGCTCTAAAATAGAACGACAGCAGCCTAAAAAGTCCTAAAAAATCAGTAATATTTAAAAACACTAGATGTGATTTGGTCCCAGCAAGTCAAACAATCACATGTGTTTTATAAGAAGATGATTGTTGAATGTGAACTAAAATTTAGCAATTTGGGGCTCATCAATGAATTTGATGCGTTGGATAATGCTAGTCTGCTAAACATAATGATTCTCCAACTCTGATTTTTCTTCTGTGGGATCAATTTAATCACCTAAAGTTTAGAATTGCTTGCTAACGTGTCTTGGAGAACTACGGTTTGATTTTAATTCAATGTTAAGTTGTCAAGCCGACGTAAGGATCCTCTAATTCTTCTTGATGTTAATATGTTAGTGTGAATTAATAGAATCAAAGTTATTACCAATATCAAAATCGGTAATATTAGTTATTTTGTACCAATTTTGAAAAAAAAAAATTATGTGATATAAATATTGTATCATTTTAATTTTTGTATCAATCTACACAGTTATATTGGTTTATAGCGGTTCTTATCAATAGGTACTACCTTATATATATGTTGGTATAAAGTTTTTATTTTTTAAAAATAATTTTTACTTAATGGTCGATATGTATCAATTTTGAAAAAAAAATTGATTTGATATTGGTATTGTATCGTTTTAATTTTTGTATTGATTTGTATTAATCATATTGGCCTATTATCTTTCTATAATAGTTGATACTACTTCATATTAGTTGGTATAAAATTTTAATTTTTAATTTTAAAAAACCTTTTCACTTATTTGATTCTTTTTTATCATCATTTTTATTTTTCTTAATTTCATTCAAAAATAAAATATATTTATTAAATTAGATTATTAAACTTGTTAATAATAATTTATTATATTTTTCTAATATTCTATATTTATTTTATTTATTTGATTTTAATATTTTGGATATTAAATTTTTATAATTTTAAAAAAATATATTTATATATAAATAAATAAATGTTTGTCATTGAAGTATATTTGCATGTACAATTATAAATATTTTATTAAAAACTTGAAAATAAGCTATATGTAAAAAAAAAAAAATTAAAAAAAAGGACAAACTTGAAATAATATACCTAAACACATTAGTGTATCATTATGTACCAAAAATAAAAATACATTCATTGATACAATACTTACTACCTTAATTAGAACACTAAAACAATACAAATTATCATTAACCTCTTGAGTTAGTTGTAATTAGAGGTGTAATCGAGTCTTGCCAAGCTCAAATTATAAGAAACTCGAACTCAAATTTAAATTCGAGGCTCAATTCGAGTTGGTTTAAAGTTTCACTTTTAAAATTGGAGCTCAATTTAGAATAAAAATTGAACTACCTCGCTCGATTAAGTTCATTTTTTAATTAAAAATGAGTTTGATTTTTATGCTCGATTTCAAATTCGATTATTTGTACTCAAGTTTGAGTTAAAGTTCAAATTGAGATTTTTCAATACTAGTTAAAAATAATATATATATTAAAAATAAAAAAAGCTTAACTAGGTTCATAAACTACTCAAATCAAGTATTAAGATGTTCAATTTCAAGCTATTTAATAATTCAAACTTCACTCGATAATGATTGAACCGAATTCAAAAATTTTTTTAAATCAAACTCGAATAGTTTACGAGTACTGATATCTAATTTATACCCTAATCGTCGCACTCCCTTTGAACTTTTTTTAATTAAGTTGGACCTTAAATTTCAAAGATGTTTGACTTTTTTATTAACAAATAAAAACTATAATCAAAATTAAATATTAAATATCAATAACGAACCAATATATTAAATTAAACAAATAAATCAAATTAACTAATCACTCTATAATTAGACAAATGAAATATATAAATATTATCCTCTGCGCCACCGTGCGCCACCATTTGTCGCTTCTGACGGTGGCTTTTTTATTTTTCCTCTTTCATCCTCTTTCTAAACCTCGAGTTCCAGTATCTAGATTTAAATTCCTAATAATAAAAAATATATATAATTAATTAAGCCATTAATTCATTCAGAGTTCAAATGATTTAAAGGTTAATTAATCATATAAACAAACAGCCTTTCATAACACATATATGGTTATGATGAAATTGGTAAGACATTAAATATTGCTGCTTTCGAAATAAAAATAATAATTACTGACGATTGAGAGCCAGCCCTAATCTTTGACCATAAACTTCATCACACGTGACATTGTTATGTACCATGACCTATCTTCACAACACCTAGAACAAGAATGAGTGCCATAATTGAATGTTGGGTGTCAAACGTAAAAGAAATTGAGTTTTGATTTTTTTTTTTTTTACACCAAAAGAAAAAAAAGGTGTTAGAGGTCGTACTTTTTAAAATTTCTAAAGCGAACCCTACTTCAATTTTGTTACAACGCTTGATCAGCTAAGCTTGTGGGGATGTTAAGAGTGATTACTGGGTCGGATGCAGCTTCTTTTTTTTTAGTTCGACTTAATTTGTGGGTTCATTTTAGTATTTAAAAAATTAAAATATTAAAATAAGATTTTTATATAAATATTTATATTTTATAATTAAAATTAAATAAAATTTTTACATAATGAATAGTGATTTAAATTAGATCAACATTTAAATTATAAAATTTTATACCAATATCTAATTAGATCGAGTGTACTACTTAACTTTTAAATAAATTATTAATTAATTTTAATTTTCATGTAAAAATAAAAGAATTTATATAATTTGATTAATTGTATTTCCATTCACATAGTTTGCAAATATTTTAGTACATGTGACAATTATTATAATGTTTTTCCAAAAAAAAGGTACAAAGCATTAAATTATCGCTTAAAAGTAAAACTAGCAAAAAAAATGAATTTTAAAAAAATAAAAATAAATACATTTTGTTATACTCTAAAGACTACAATCGACCAAATGGTTCTAGAGGCGACTAAAGCTCAATCGATCAAATGGCATAGATCAATAGTTTGATTGCCTGATCGTCTGAATGATTGGTCGTCAAACAAATAACGCAGTGTACTTCGAGCACTAATACCTTGCTTGCCTGCCTGGCTGGGACTATTGAATAGTACGTTCGGAGACCACTGAACAGTACGTCACTAATAAGACAATTATTGTTCGAAATCAATAAGAGGTCACTGACACCCCTTAACAAATATGGCTATCACGACTGACGGATGGACTAACAATCTGCAACCAGTCGCACATAAACGGACAATAGTCATACAGTATAAGCCTCTCAAAACACCCAAGTATAAAAAGGGCAAAAAAGCTTCAAAGTATGCATGAACATTCTTGGCTGACTCTTTTATTTTTGCAAAATGCTCTTTACACAAATAATTTAAGCATTGAAGCGTGTCTCGGACTTCTAACTCTAATATTCCTCTAACCTTTTTTTCTTAAGTTTCAGGCCATACTGCAACCTTCTTCGACCTTCCCAAGAAGACAACAGCCAATAAAAAATGCAGCATAAACGTGAATTAGATTAAAGGGCGTAAAAATCCATACATTGAGTGGAAGCAAGCAAAGCACGCATGGTTGGGAAAGACTCAACCATCAATTTTTAAAGACAAAATATTAATATTGAAATAAAAAAATGGGGAACAAGTTTGCAGTTAGGTTGATAATCAATTAATAGAATAAACTTAAAATACAAAAAAATTATTGCGGGGTTGACGTGTGCAAAATATCTTAATAAAAAATCCCAATTTTCTTAAGCTATGTTTGGATAATGGAAAATGTAATGGAAAGAAAATGTTGAGGAAAAAATTTAAAAGAAAATGAATAATAATAGAAAAAAAAAGGTAAAATCCCGACTATGTTTGGATGGTATTAAGAAAATAAGAAAGAACTCTTCATATTAATAATTGACACTGTTTTACCTTTAAAAACTCAAATCGAAAATAAATTTTTGAACGGAATTAAATTATACAAATAAAATTATAAATTATCAGTTAAAATAAAATAAATATATTTAAACTGGTAAAATAATAGTAATACTGCAAGTGAAGAAAAGCCGAAGTACTTTTTTTTTTAATGTGGGCTAAGCCACCCACAATTTTGAAGTTATATTAATAAATTGGAGACGTACACGTATTGCAATTAAGTTTCTATTGTTGGGTAGAAGATGATTTTCAAAAAATAATTGTAAAAAATAAATTTATATTTTATTATTTGAATGCATTTTTTGTTTAATTGTTTTTTTTTTGGAAAAATATGTAATAATATAAAAAATATATTGATTTGCTTTAGTTTATATTCTTATGGAATTCATTGTTACAAATAGAGTTTCGATCATTTTTATTTTTCAAAGAGGTATTGGTGGTAGTAAACCCATTTAAGAGTCGAATTATTCATTCAAGTTCAATAATTTATCTGATACTTGAAAGAATTTTGATAAAAAAATTAAGCTAAAAAATAGACTTCAATAAAAATTAAAATTTATTTTTTTAAAATTAAAATAGCCGACCAAAAATTTTAAATCTCAATCTGACTCACCCTAAGAATAACCAAATATAGAACATATATATTTATTTATTAGAATCTTAACATATATTATATAATAATATATGTATAATTTTGTTTCGTAAAAAACCCTAATAGGCTAAGCTTTTTCTTGTTTTTGACTGCTGTCTCAGCTCTCTCAATCTCGTCAAAATTCTCAGCTTTCATCAAAAACTGCTCTCAAAACTCTTAGATCTCATCAAATCTGAACCCTTTCTTCTCATCAACTTTTAAACCCTTTTCTTTGGTTTTTGAATTATTGTTTACAGCTACAAAACTGAAACAATTTTCAAATTTCAAGCTTGGAATCTCCATTCTTGTTCAAGGAGAGACCAGCGAACTCCTTAATGCAGATTAGGAGAAAAATGATTAGGAATGGCAGGCTATGGTTTCCTCCTCAAAGATTTTTCCAACATTTTGCTTTTAGAACTCGAACACGACAAACTTTTTGGTTCGGAACTAAGCAAAGATAGCCAAATTAGCGGGCCGGGCTGGTCTGAACAACTCAATTATGATTAGGACTAGGCCTGGTCATGCTATGCTACCCAGATTTCTGGCGGACTGGGCTTAGACAGCTTGCAATGTTGTTAATGTTATGTTGGGGTCTAACTCGCTCATGCCCAGGAAGAGGTTTATACTTAAGGGTCTAATTCTTTTTGCTTTGGTCTATTTAAAAAAAAAAATTCTTATATTTCTCAAAAGCATAAAATATTTTTAAAAAAATATAGATTAATTTTTCACTGGTTAGAAATTTATATTAAGTTGAGCAAATTATATTTCGTAAAGTAAATATTAAAAATTATAAAATATGTTTTCAAAGTTATTCGCCAAATGAAATTCTAAATATGACTTGCATTATAAAAATTAAATATGATATAAAAAATGATTAAAATATAAATAAAAAATATAATATTAATTATGACATGAATACATAGATATTTCAAAATATATATAATGTGAATTATTAATATATCAAAATTTATATAAATATAAAATATAAAATATAATTATAACATGATAATATATATAAATATAATACGAATGCACAAATTATCATATCTAATTAAAATGCAAAGGATTGGGTAATTGTTTTTGCTTAAAAGCTATCATGAAGCTATTTAAAAATAAAAGTTTTAAGAATTAAGCCAGAATTATTTAATAATTTTATTTTTATAATTTTTTTATAGATTTTAAATTATATTTTAATAAATGAAGATACTTTTAAAATAAAAATAAAAATTACATAAATGCTAGCTTAATTTTAAAATTTTTATTTTTAATTTTTTAAATTTTTTTATATTATTTATTATAAATATCTAACTTTTTTAAAAAAATTTTAAAAAACTTATTTAATCGAACTTTTACTTTTAAAAAAACTTTAGATAAAAAAAAGATCAAACCAAATAAACATCTATGTTTCTACTCCATTTGAGAAAAGCCGTCAGAGTTAACCCTTTAGCATCGGTCGGTCCGAATACGAACCAATTTTACGTAGAATGGCGAAAATATTAAAGGTGGGCCCCACCTCTCATCCAGCACCGTTCACCGGGATTAGCATATTTTTTTTAGTAAATCGAACGGCAGTGAATTTTTGGAGCCGACCTGATTATTTGCTCCTTTTACCTAGGCTCCACTTGCGTGCCATCTGTCTCATTTTACCCTCACTATAGAAAAAGCGTAGTCATTCGATTCAGTGCGTCGGTTTCCTTCCTTAAATATTACCAGATTTTGCAAAACCCCCAAAAAAAAAAAAAATACTATTTTTATTTTTTTTCAATTATGGATTAATTCGATTCTATTATTAAAAAATAATTAAATTAATCTAATTACTTGAAATACATATAAAATATTACAATTTTAATCTTCATTCGATTTTTTAAATTTTATTATTATAAAATTTTAAACTTATTATGAATGTATTTTAATTATTTGTTGCATAAATTTTTTTTATATTTAACATTTACATATTTATTAAATAATAATATTAATTTAAATTATATAAAATTAAAAATTCAAAGTTTTAATATATAATTTTATGTAATTTTAATTTGTCTATGTACAGAATAAATAAAATTCAATTAATTTGATTTTTTGGATCAAATTAATCAAAATTTTTTTAATGGGTTAAAGTTTTTTTTTCTTTTAATATTTTTATTTAGTTAACTATGCTAAAAAAAATTTATATTAATGATAATTCAATTATGATTTTAATAGAATTAGCTAAATGAACACTTTCTATAGGTCAGTAAGAAGATTTTACTTAGTATTTAATTTTGTTTTTTCCTTTCCAGATAATTTTTTGTTCTTGGAAAGTAAATGATTGCATCTAAAATGATTGCTATTTTTTCTTTCAATTTCGAAGATTTCTTCCACATGGAGCCATTTTGACGGAAACAAAAAATCTAAAATTTAGTTTAATTAAATTGATAAAATTATTTTTAAGATACATATTTAACAAATTTAACATTTAAATTTTAATATTTATAATTTTTTAATATTTTTTATATTTTATTTTTTTATAAAATAAACAATAAAGATAAATTAAAACAAACAAATTGAAAAGAGATAAAAAAAAAAACCCTTATCTATTGAAAAAAAAAAATGAAAAAGAATGGAGTGGAAACAAGATAAATTGAAATGAAGATACCCTGAGACTACGAGAAAGAGTAACCATTAACCGTGAGTTAATGAAAGTCATGGTGTAGTAGTAATTAATTTTTGTTAGTAGACAAAAAGCAGTAATTAATTCTTTTTTTTTTAAATTTTATTTTAAGAAAGTCATTGAGTGGCATGATATTCGTTATGCCTAAAGCCACAATTTTAAATGTAATTTTAATATAATTTTTTTGGTTATTTTTAATAATAGAAAGGATGGATTTCAATAGATTTTTAGATTTTATAATTTTGAACACAGATATATTATAAAAAAATAATTAAAATATAATAAATATACTACATAACACAAAAAATAACATAAATAAGTATATATTAAAATTTTTATATATAAATTATTAGCATATCAGTACTTGTATAAATATCTAACATCTTAAACATGATTAAAATATAAAATAATAATAAAAACACATGATAAATATATTAATTATCAGATTTAATTATCGATTATTAATATTATCATTGTATATAAGATATGTTATTATTGCTATTTACATTTCTCTAAAAAGAAAATTATATGAAAAAAAAAAACAGAAAAAGAAAAATAAAAATTGAACACAAAAACCACACTAGTGTTTTTGGTAGCAAAGTATATTTAGTACTATTTGGTCTTCTTCTGAAAGTCTCAAGTCCCTTTTTTATTGCCGGGTCTGTTGCACCGTTCGAAGACTTAGATCCCATTTCCTAGTCTAGTTTTTTCTCTCTTGATTTATGGCCAAAGCCGGTGGACTCTCCATTGATTTAGATCCCATTTCCTTCTTTCTTCACAAGCCAACTGTCCTCAATTCTTTCCCCGAACAACAAACTGCTGAAGACGACGACAACATCATCAACAACAACAACGTTATCAACAATCCCAAGTACTGCAGCAAAGTCTCCATGGATGCTGCAAAAGCGAGCAGGTCACCTCCGAAAACCATTCAGTTCCCTGTTAACCTCAACTGTTCCGATGATCAACAACACCCTTCTTTTTTACCCTCTGATGATGATGATAAACGGAGGGTCGTCGTCGGTGAGATGGATTTTTTCGCTGAAAAGAATAATAATAAGCTTGTTGATGATATTGATGATGACGATGGTGATTTTGATGGTGATGCCAATCCTAACGACTCCGACATCAAGGATTCCACCGATCGAATTGAGCTTGAGCTTAACGTCAACGTGAGTCACCGCCCTTTCATTTCTTTTTTGCGTTTTTCTTTTTTTAAGTTTCATTTGTGCATTTAATGGATTCTAACTGTGATTTTTTTAATTATTATTCTTGATTTTCAGACTGGTCTAAATCTGTTAACTACGAATACTATTGGCGATAAATCCAATGATGGCAGATATTCTAACATGGAGGATAAAAGAGCTAAAAATGAGGTAACCATTTATTTAAAAATTGGAAAATTTATGTGATTTTCATATTAAATGATTACTGTGCCATTGGGTTCTTGAATTTTCAGCTAGCTGTTTTACAAGCTGAGGTTGAACGAATGAACGCGGAGAATCAAAAGTTAAGGGAGATGTTGAGCCAGTTAACTAGCAATTACAACACGGTTCAGATGCATCTGGTCACCCTGATGCAGCAACAGCATGAAGGCAAAGCTGAAAAAGCTGAAGTACAAGATCAGATGATGGAGGAAAAATTAAAATTGCAAAAGAAACCAAATGGAGGATTAAGAGTGCAAAGACAGTTTATGGATCTTGGTCTAGCTGCTGCTGGCGCGGTTGATACTGATGAACCTTCGTTCTCTTCATCGGAAGGCAAAAGTCACAACCGATCAGAATCGCCTAATAATGATACGGAGGTAGGTTCCAAGAGATTTGGACTGAGGAAGCGTGACAGTAGTGAAGAAGTTGGGGGAACTGGCAGAGAGGATAGCCCGGATCAAGGATCCCAAAGTTTGGGTTCTAATAAGATTCCAAGATTCAATTCTTCAAAAAATATTGATCAAACTGAGGCTACCATGAGAAAGGCACGAGTTTCGGTTCGAGCTAGATCAGAGGCCCCTATGGTATCTATTTGACTCGATTGAGCTGAATTGAATTAGATATTTGTGGCTCTTAACATTCATGATTTTGTTTTTATGCCTTGTTTTGAGTTAAAATTGATTGGATTTCATTTTTTTTTTCTTAAAGATCACAGACGGATGCCAATGGAGAAAGTATGGACAAAAAATGGCTAAGGGAAATCCATGTCCGAGAGCATATTACCGATGCACCATGGCTGCTGGTTGCCCAGTTAGAAAACAGGTACTTTCATTATTAATATGAACCGATGTTCACATTACTTTAAAAACGTCAAATTCATTATTCAGATATATATATATATATATATATATATATATATATATATAAGAAGCAGGTAACCTATCACATTACTTTAAAAACTTCAAATTCATTTTTTATATATTTTTTTAAAGAAGCAGGTAACCTATGCTAAAGGTTTTGCATTAAATATCGAACAGGAAAGTTCATTGTACTTGTAATTTTAAATAATACCTTGAAGTTTAATTAGTAATACCGCGGGAGAGACCAGTTAGGAGTTGCAGTACATTAATGAAGAAAATTATTTGATAATCAATGAAATTAAAAAAAAAAAAAAGAATTTTTTGATATTAACTTGAATGTTGAACATTGTTATAGGTTCAAAGATGTGCAGAAGATCAAACAATCCTAATCACTACATATGAAGGCAATCACAACCACCCATTGCCACCGGCTGCAATGGCAATGGCTTCAACGACATCGTCGGCAGCACGAATGCTGTTATCGGGTTCCATGTCAAGTGCTGATGGACTAATGAACTCGAATTTCCTCGCTAGAACAATCCTGCATTGCTCTTCTAGTATGGCTACAATATCAGCTTCAGCCCCGTTCCCCACCGTTACCTTGGACCTAACCCAGTCCCCCAACCCTTTACAGTTCCCAAGGCCACCAGGCCAATTCCAGGTCCCATTTCCAAACCCCCCACCACCACCACCACCAGCGCATAATCTTTCCAATACCCCAGCCGCGGCCGCTGCTGCTTCAGTGCTGCCTCAGATTTTCAGTCAGGCACTTTACAACCAATCCAAATTCTCTGGTCTACAAATGTCTCAAGGCATGGAACAACCTCAATTGGGTCACCAGCAACCGCAACATGGCCTGCAAAATTCGCTTGCCGACACCGTGAACGCTGCCACCGCTGCCATTGCAGGTGATCCTAACTTCACGGCAGCTCTAGCGGCTGCTATCGCCTCCATTATTGGAAGTTCTCATCCCAACAACGTCCCTAACAACAATGGTGCTACCAACCTCACATCTGCCACTAACAGCAGTGGCAATGCTGCCACCACTACTAGCAACAGCAACAGCAATGGCAACAATAAAATCAGCAATAATTCCAGTTAGAATAAACCAGGATCGCTCTCTCTTCTCTTTTAGCAAGAAGGGCACGCATATATTTTTTTTTTTGTTCATTTCGTTTTGAAAATCTCTAGCGATTTTGCTTTTTGAGGGTGGGGTACTACTAGGAGCATCCGGTATTTATTTTACATGCTTTTTCGTCGGTAAAAAAATCGAAACTACAAAATAGCGTTATGTTTCGTCAATCATTATCATTAAATTCTTACTATGAGTAAGCATAAGGTTTTAGCCTTTTTTTTTTTCCCTTTGCTGAATAATTTGTATGTCAACCAAAGTCAAGAAATGATTATAAAAAAAAATTGAAAAAGAAATTCAGGCAAAAAGTTGCAGATTAAATTATTATATAATACTAATTATTGTCTGTTTGTATGGATCCGGAAATGAAAGGAAGCGTGCTCAACTTTCCATCCAATTGTTTCATGAATTGTTCCTAATTTGTATGTTATTATTATTTATTTTGTTTAGATGAAAACAAAGCCGGAAAAAGGGGAGGAGGGGGCAGAAAGAAGGAAAGAAAGATTGAATTTAATTGTTTGTTGGAGTTACGTGCAATGTATGGTAATTATAAAGAAAGAGCAGTCAAGAAATCCGTCTCCAAGTGATTAAATAAAGGGTGGGATTTGTTTGACACGTAAAGAAAGGCCCCCGACTTTTTGGTGTTTGTCACGTTTTCATAATGCCTTTGGGTTGTTTCCTTTTTTTTTTTTTTTTTTGGGCCGATTGAAAAAGACTTGTTGGAGATCTCACGTCCATTCACATTTTAGGGGAAGTTAGATTTAGAAATTTGTGGCATTTGTATAACGTTGATATTACTTTTTGTTAATTTAAAATTATTATATATATTGTTAAAAAATTGAATTAAGAGTAAAAATTATACGATTTTAGATTAGTTTAATCAAATCTATTGATTTTGTTGAATGAATTGATTTGATTTGGAATAAATTTAAATATTAAAAAATATTTTTAATATTAAATAAATAATAAACATAATAAATAATTAATAAAAATAAGTATTTTATGCTAGTGATATAGTTTTTAATGCAAATCTAAGAAGCTACGGCTTAAAGTTCATCACTTATAATAGTACAAAATATTTTGAAAAAAAAAATAAAAAATAGATTTTTTATACTCAGCTCTATATATAACATCAAATCCGACCAACCATCAATTTTTGATTAAACTAGATCGACCGCTAATTCCATCCAATTTTTTCATCACTAATTATATATTTATATAAATTTTGATATATTAATAATTAACATTACATAAATTTTAATATATTCATATTTTTTATTATAATTTTTGTTATATTATAATTAAATTATAAAATCGTATTATTTAAAATTACCAAATTAAACGAAGGTTTCCAGGGCAAAGACTACGTTTAGCACCTGCTAAAAAAACATAGTATTAATTTGCGTCTACAGCCATATCAAAACCAGACAAGAAGTTTATGAGTTAGACTCCGTTTTCAGATTGTAATCAAATTTGGTCTGTCCAGAAATGATTTGAAGGTTGAAGCAAATTAAATGTCGGATATCAAAATATTAATTAATTAATTTATTTTATTTATTATGCACGATTAGTTAGATTTAGCTTATGTCGGATTTGAAGCATGGTGTTTGTATAAAAGGTATTTGATACGAGAGAAAGTTTTTACCTTTTTTAGGAATAAAATTTTCATCGGGATGTGATTTTCATGGAAAATAACTTTCCTATTTAATTAGAAAGTTAAAAAATTTAAGATAAAATTACCCTTCTTCCTATTTAAAAATTGCAGTATTTTTTAACTCAATACTTGCACTAATTACAAAATCATAAGATAATTTTAAAATTATTTTAATTACAGTTAAATTAAATTACATTTTAGTTCATATACATATTAAATATTTAAAAGTTATTTTTAATTTAATCATTATTAAATTTGAAATAAATTTACTATGTTATTTTTATTTAAAATAAATTAATTATTTTTAAAAAATAAAATGATTAAATGATGTGTTTAATTATAATAAATTAATATTTGTTAATAATAAATATTTTTGAAAATTGTTAAAAATAACACAATTTATATTTTATTTTATAAAAGTTATTTCGAAAATTATCATCACATTTCTAGTAAAGTTTTTATAAATTAAACATGTAACCTTTTGAACAGAAGATTTCAATGACACTTTCCCATGTATACCAAGTGCTAAAATGTAACTTTCCTAGCAATCACATTCTTAACAATGATGTTACCAAAAATCATGTCTAATTAGAATTTTGATATGAGAAAGTATTAAACATCACCTAAAACTCTACTATTATAAGAAAAGGAGTAAATCCAAAATTTGTATGTTTTATAGTTTTTAGACTTTTTCATGAAAGTTTTGAACCTTTTGATATAACTTATATTATTATAATTAGGATTTAAAAAGTATAATACTAATAGTCCAATAATATCCTCTTTAATTTTATTTCTAATTTTCTGTAAAATTATAAAAGAGAGAGAATGGTGTTCATGTAGAAAAGGATCAATTCTACCCTAGAAGTTTATCATCATAAGGAAAGGGGAAGAGAGAGAGAGAGAGAGAGAGAGAGAGAGAGAGAATCCAAAATTTATATGTTTTATAGTTTTTAGACTTTTTTTTAAAATGAAAGTTTTGGACCTTATGGTATAACTAAAATCAAAATAATTAGGATGTACAATACTAATATTCTAGTAATACCAGCTTTATATTTCTAAATTTCTATAAAATTATAAAAAAGATATAACTCAAAGTGATAAATTGTAATTAGTATCTCAAAAGATATCTTAGTGCTTAAGCGCAAAAAATTTTAGTTTAAAGTTCAATGAAAAACAAGAAAAACAGGATTTATAGGATTGGGAAGGAGGGTTTACCTCTAGTCTTTATATATATATATATATATATATATATATATATATATTTGCATATAATTGAAGATTTTTTTTTTCTTTTGGTAAAAAGAAAGAAGTAAACACATTAAGTATATATCAAGGATGAGCTTTCGTGTCCACATTGATTTGTGGGTTGGCTAAGAGGCCGAGGTGCAAATTAGAACCACTCTCAATTGACCTTTTAGTCTTTGGATTTTATCAACTGAATATAATATTGTCCTGTCATGTTGTACTCTTTTATGATGAAATAACTTCACTGATTTTAAAGATGCTTGGATATTTCATGTTTGGATATTCAACCAATAAAGGTTTTGGGCTTTTATATGTGTCCCAATATATGGGCTATGGATTTAAGTGACATGGATAAGGTCTATTGAGAGTAGTTCTAATTATTCTATTTAAAGTAATTCTCACTTTCACTCCTTTTCTGCTTGTTATATTTAATCGTATTTATATTATATAATTATTTTAACTTTGTGTATTTTTTTTAAAATAAATTATTAATTTATTCATTACATGTGTTTAAACACAGTCAAAAATATATTCTATCTAGAAAGAAATGTACTTCTTTTTTCAATAAAAATTTCTTCATAATAATGATTTTTATTAGAATTAGGGCAAGTTTCATGTCAATTCCCGGTATATATATTCTTCTTGATCAAAGTTAACTTTGGACACCTACTAGAATATTAAGTGTTTTCGTGTAAAAATGGAGTTCCTCGGAGTGTATAGTTGCAATTTTTTAAAATGACATAAGGTAACTTTTTATTATTTATATGGAATTATTCATATAAGTGTGAATAATATATAGATTTATTCTATATGTATCTTATTGTAATTTTAAAATTTTTTTATGTATTTAGAAGATCGATTATATCTTCGTATACATGTCCTAATAATAAGCACCAAACACAAGCGTATGATACAATTACTAAGAAAAATAAAAAATTATGAGTAACATAGCTTAACATTTGTTTGCTAAATGAAATCAGAAGGAGTTGAAATTGTAGTGGGTTTTAACGACTCATGAACAATTTTTGTTCACCTGTAACCTTATATATATATATATATATATATATATATATATATCGATTCGTATGCACGTTAATGACAACTTCATGCATGATCCTTCTCTTGAATAGTGCACATTCGATATAAAATAGATTTACAGAACCCAACAAGCTGAGTTCAAATTTAGGAGCATAAAATAATTTTGAATCCGTCCTTAATTAAATCATTATTAGGCCATCTTTTATGTTAAATTATCTTCAAGAATATCCAGAAACAGAGTTCTCGAACACTCAAAATTGGTGAGCCATCTAAGACATATTGACTCTTATAATAGTTGAGCTTTCATTCTCGATAGGGGGACATCTGGAACAGGAGCAATTTCGGGTTTCTTTAGCCAGGATGCTGTTGAAGTTATATGAATTAATTAGATTAAATCATTAAATAAGTTATTAAGTAATAATAAATCTTTTTAAATTAGTAAATTATGAATTGTTTCTAGTTTTTTTTTCTTTAAAAGTCAATGACAATCCTATTTGAAAAATAGTATGGACAGAGAAATTTTTGCTTTCAGTTAGTTTATCATTACTGTCTCATTGCCATTATTAGACATTAACAGTGTAAGAATCAAGGCAAGGTCGGCTTAAAATCTCTTTCGGTGTTTCGTTTCTGTTTTCCATTTCTACCTCTCGTTTGTGGCTGTGCCTGAATACTTTCTTTCTTGAACCAGCGTTTGGTTCACACTTCCAAGATGGAGAGGTCCATGGTCTCCCTAGTTTTCCTTTTACTGTTAATGTCTTTCGAAGATTGTGTCTTCGTACAAGTTAATGCTTTCGATGCTACAGTTTTACCCAATGGAAACATTAAGTTCAAGCTGATCCACAGGCACTCAGCTGAGCTCAGAGAAAACCCTGGAACAAGCCTTGGACCCCCAATCGATGGAAGGGAACGCATTAACCAGCTGGTGCATAGCGACAAAGTCAGACTCCATACGATTTCGAATGCGCTAGCCCCGAGAAGGAAGAATTACGAGATGCAGCTGCTTCCTCCCATCAATTTGGTGGCGCTTCCGATGCGATCGGCTGCTGATCTAGGGGCGGGCCAATACTTTGTTTCGTTCAGGGTTGGAAGCCCTCCGAAGAAGTTCTTTATGGTGGTGGATACAGGCAGCACCCTTACCTGGATGAAATGCGAATACAAGTGCGATAATTGTTGGAGGGAGAGGGCCTTGCGCCATGAGAGGATCTTTTACCCTAACAAATCACGTTCCTTTAAGACAATCCCATGCTCCTCCAATACTTGCAAGGTTGAACTCGCACAATCGTTCTCCTTGAACCGTTGTCCTGTGCCGGATGCTCCTTGTGCCTATGATTACAGGTATATTTAAGATCACTTTTAATTCCCTTCTATATTTGCTGATATTCTCTTTAACATTAACCCCTACTGCATAATAATTAATCCGTTTCAACATATAAAATATGATACCAATTAAATTATTTGTTTGATATATTCATTCCATTTCCCTTTTCCATTAATTTCTTTCTAATTTCCTTTAATCCCAAACATTTTCATTGTTTAAAGGTAATTTGATGCTAGCAATTTTGTATATTTATATTATATTCGTATTATTTTTAATATTATTGTTTTGTTTAAAAATAATATAAATATAAATCTTTATATGTTAGCGTATTTGTGTCTTATTTTATTTACTTTTCTATAATAATCATGTTTATATCATGTAATTACATCCTATTTGAGATTGTAACTTAAATATTAAATAATATATAACAAGTTTAATTTGAATCCTGACATTTATAATCTATGCTGTGTTGATACCAATGCTCGTGTTTACCAATTAACCTTACCTTCATTTTTAGATACGCTGATGGCACAAGGGTGATCGGAATCTTCGGCAATGACACTGTTAAAATCCGCCTCGGCGGCGGGCAAAAGGTAAAATTGACAGACGTAATGGTTGGGTGTAGCGAAACAATAGTGGGAAAATTCAATGAAATTGACGGGATAATGGGATTAGGTTTTGACCAGCATTCTTTCGCAGTGAAAGCAGTGCAGGAGTTTGGGAACAAGTTTTCATACTGCTTGGTTGATCATTTGAGCCCAAGTAATCTCGTTAACTTTCTCGTCTTTGGTCGATTCTCCACTTATCAAGTGCCGAGCATGCAATACACAGATTTGATCCTCGGAATCGTGAACCCATTTTATGCCGTAAATGTTTCGGGAATCTCAGTAAATGGCACAATGCTGGATATTCCATCATATGTATGGAATGTTACGGGTGAAGGTGGGGTTATTATCGACTCAGGTTCAACCTTGACGTACCTGGTGAAACCTGTCTTCGATCGAGTCATTGCTGCTTTCGAAGCTTCTTTAAGCAAATTCAAGAAACTGCAGTTGGAATCGGGGCCAGATTATTGTTTCAGCGATGAAGGGTTTGAGATGTCGTTGATGCCAAAACTGGTGATCCATTTTGCTGATGGAGCTAAGTATGAGCCGCCGGTGAAAAGTTATGTCATTGACGCTGACTATAGGGTGAAATGCCTTGGCTTTGCTTCGACGGCTTGGCCTGGACCTACCGTCATCGGTAACATCATGCAGCAAAATCATTTGTGGGAATTTGATCTGCTAAACAGCAAGTTGGGTTTTGCCCCTTCAAGCTGCTTATTTTGATTGACCATCAAGATAATAAAAATTATATTGCTGTATGACTATCAATATTATGCATATGAATATTCATTAAAAATACTCATTAATGGATTTATGTAATGCATCTTTGTTCCTTAACTTCTTTTGCCTTTAATTTAGTTTGAGATCAAACATTTTAATTCTAAATTAGTTTTACAAAATTTCATAATTTTTTTATTTTATTAATATTTTAATAAGCTCATTATTGAATTTAACAAAATAATTATACTTACTGTGCTTGTAATATTTCAATATAATATATATTTTTATATCAATCAAGAATACTAATTTATTATATATATTTAATGATTGAAAATTTTTTATATTGAACAAATAATTAAAATTTTTTAATTTATTCAAAATTCAATGTGTATAATTTATGTAAATAAAATATAAATTTGATGGTTAAATTAAATAAAAAATATGTAAATATGTAAAACTATATCTCTTTTCTCATATATATATATATATATATATATAAATCAAAGTTTTTCCAAGATTTTTTTTTCTTTTATAAAGGGTAAAGGCACTTTATAAAATTGATCAAAAATTCATTTACCCATTGGTTTATATTCACGAGATTTAATAAAGGGCTGAGATGTCCTTTATTAAGATAATTCTCAATGAAAAGGCTATTTTTTTAGTATATGACCTTTTTTCTAACTACGAAGTAATGGTAATTTAATTAATAACAAATTTATCTTTAATTACTATAAATTAAATTTCAATTAAGTATGTGCTCGTTTTAATACATATTAAATATTTTAAATTTATTTTTAGTTTAATAATGTACTAACTTTGAGATGAATATGTCATGTAAATTTTTTTTTTGGAAAATTAAATTAATTATCGTTATTCAAAATGATTTTGTGGTGAAGAAATTGATTAGAAAGAAAAAAAGTGAAATGAAGAAAAATATAAAACAAAATGAGGGTATTTTTAATATTTTAAACTATAATTTGATAAATGAAATCTTAAGATTAGTTCATTTTCCAATAGACTGAGAGGGTAAATTTATTTTCAATAAAATTTATTTTTTTTCTTCTCCTATCTTCGCTTTTTATTTTTTATTTTTTGCATTTTTAATTAATTTCTTTTTTTAGTAATTTTTAAAAAAAGAGATAATTTAATAAATTCATTTCAAAATTAAAACATGAAGTTGAATTACAATATAGCAATTAAAATTTAATGTAATGAAAATTAAAATAATTTTTATAAAATTAAATTCATTATTTTGTAGTTAATAAAAAGTTTTGGATAAAAGAAATGAAAATAAAAATACAATATACATTTGTCTTTTCATTTAGAATTATCTTCTAGAATAAGATGCCATGCATTAATGTATTTTCACCCCAATCTTAAAATGCAAATGTATTTTTAATTAAATTTAAGGGACAAATGTTTTATATTTTTATAAATCAAATAACTCATAGAGTCTAGTCAATAAATCAAAATGAGACACATAATTTGATTGATTGTGTTATTATTTATACTATATATAACAAGAGTCATCGATTAAATAACATTGTTTTAACGGAAGAAATTACTTAAAAATAAAAATAAAACTAGTGTTATGCCCCCACTTTGTTGGGGGAATAATTTTTATTTTATAAATTTTAATTATAATTAATCAAAAATTAATAAATTAAATTTTATTAAATAATAAATATGTATCTAAAATTAGATATAAATTTTAATTGATATGGAGTTATTGAGCAAATTTACTACTTTAAACACATCATTTAAAAATAAAATAATTAATGATATTTTTTTATTTTTTTAATTTTTATTAAATAATATTTATTTATTTAAATTTGATATGGATTTTAAACCGATCCATGAGTCAAAGCGTTGATCAATCACTTTAAATGCATTATCTAAAAAATAAAATTAAAATAATTATTAAAATAAAAATTTTAAACAGTTTTCACTTGTCGCCTCCGGTATCAATCTTAAATTAACCTTTAAGTTAACATGTGAATTAATCTTTTTAAATAAACTTATAAAATTAAAATAAAAATAATTAATAAAATTTTATTTTATTTTATTTTATTTTTTAGCAAATTGATATTGATTCTAAATTGATCTGCGAGTTAATATGCGGACTAATCCTTTAAATTCATCATTTATTAATAAGATAAAAATTCTTACTGTTTGTTTTTAACGAAGAAAACAACAAGCAATAAATTAAAACAAGTAAAAATTACAGTCTCATTATTAATAATTCTAATAATAATTATTTTTTTTTAGAATTATTTTTTTAAGACTATGTTTTAATAATTATCAATTCATTTTCTTTTTTTTAGGAATTCTTCCTTTTAACGTTGCTAGACGAAAATAATCTTACAAATTTAAAAAAATATCCCTTAAATCTTAAATATTCAAAAATTTGTGTATTGTAAAGAAGATTAGAATGCTTTGATTTTTTAATATTTTTTAAATGCTTACAAAATGAATGTATCATATTTTAGTATCGATATGTATGTATGAATTTATTATTATACTCCCATCAAATTCAAAGTAAAGCATGTTAATAAAAAAATATATGAATCATGCATGTTTATGTAAGAATCTTTAGTCAATAGTCATAGATCATATCGTAGTGGCTAAACTCAAAAAAACATTTACTTTGTCTGTTTTTAATTAAATCTTTATATTTTTATTACATCTAAATAAATTTTTAATTTTTAATTTATATTTAAATAAATTATTAAATTTTTATTTTTATTCAGATAAGTCATTAATTTTTGATATGTACCTAAATTAATTTTTATTTTTCAAGAAATAATTTTTTGTTTGGATAAAAACATATTTAAGTACAAATAATAACTTTGATACAATAACAACATAAATTTACTAAAGAAACCTCAAAAAAAAAAAAAACTCAAGGCTTCCTTAGTATTTTAATCTATTTTAGTTTATCAAATTTAAAAATATAAAAATTGTGATAAATAATTTTGCTAATGATGATAGATTTTGTATCTATCATATCAAAAAATTAAAATTCAATTCATGTATTTATATAATATTTATATATTTTATTTATATTATATAAATTTTATAATATTTATAAATTTTTATTATATTCATATTATATTATACTTTAATTATTTTATATTATATAATTATATTATTTTTAATATTATCATATCTAATTGAAAAGATATAATTAGATAAAACAAAACAAAAACACCCAAAAATGTAACAAAATGGGGTTCTTTTAGAGATGACCCAACCCACAAGAAAAGATACAAGGTAAGTCTTCTTGTAAGGAACTCTACGTTGATATTTCTTCGCCTATCAGTTCTCCGCTTCTGCAGAGGGTTTTTCTTCCATTTCGATATATAACATATTTATACAATAAAAAGGGATAAATTACAAAGCTTTGCTTCGTTTTTTCCCGATCGAAATAACCAATCTGGTAATAATCTCTTTCTGTAAGCTTCTCAGTCGCTTTACATAATCTAATTCTTTTTCTTTTGTTTTATTTATTCACTTATTTCTTTAACTTTTAACTTTTCTGTTATAATTAACCTGTAAATTGTTTCGATTTAATAGAATAAAAAGTGGGTTTATAATTTTTTTTCATCCTCGATCTCCTGTTTAAGCCATGTCTGACTTTTTCTGCCCGTATGGAGCTGTGTCGGCTATATTGGGGTGTCTTTATCCTAAGGAGAAGTGGGTAGACCTGGCAATATTAGATGTAATTATGTGAATATGACATAGATAAAGTAATTAGAACACAACATGGGTATATGTTTCAAATTTATATAATACAAATTATTAACATATCAAAATTTATATAAATATAAAATATTTTAAACATGATAATGATGAGGCAAAGTATACGAATGTGACATGAATTGTTGGGTATAATATGAGGCCTGTACACAAGGTGTTGTCTTGTATCTATCCATGTTTCAAAGTGAACTAATTTCTGGAAATATTCAGGAGGTATTTGCAATGGTGGTATTTCTTTTAGCTCCTGCTTGTGGAAAATAGAAATTTTTGCACTGTAAATATAGACTTCTAAACTTATTGATTTTTAATTGTTAAGAAGCTGTTCAATTGTGAATATTATGCTTTGAATTGGAAACGTGGGTGATCCTTATATTACTTGAATAATGTGGATTTTGTATTGGTTAATTTTTGTGCAAACAGGGTATTCGGTGATGGCCACTGAAACCATGAATAATGAAGTTCGTGTGGGGGAAAACAAGGAGTCAGAGACTTCGAATGGCATTGAGAAATTAGATATTTCAGATGGCAATGATGAGGCCTCTGAAAACTCTTTATCTGTACAAAAAGATGAAGATGGGGCGACAGGTGATCAGTTTGTTGGTGTGGATAGTTCTTTACATTTTCGTATTATATGCACGTGCTGCTTTTCTTGATTATTTATTTATTTATTTTCCATGTTCAGTAAATTCTGCGTTGGCATTTTAAAGGTTTGAGATCCGTAGAACTCTGCAACAAATTTTTAATAGCCAAAGGTGCTTTCAATTTTAACAAATTGAAATAAAACAAAATAATTTTGAAGACATTAAATAGGAAATAATGCCAGGGACCTCAAGTGTATATTTTTTAAGTTTATCAAATATAAGTACTTTTTCCTTGCTTATTATATACAATATTTGCGTTAGCACATAATGTTGAGTGCCTTACACCTCAAGCATTAAGCTTTTGTAAGTTATATTAGTGTGTCAACTGGCATTTCTAACCATGCTAAGAGCCTAAGGTTCTTTTTGTGTTTGGTAATTAAGTATGACACTTCATTTTTTTGATAAATGTGATGCTTCTGTATTTTTTTTGAAACTCGTACTCGTCCTACATGTATCTTTTTAACAAGTCATTAGTAAAATCTGTTTTGTGAACTTTTCTTAATCTAATATAAAACATTTCAGCAATATACATTACCATTGCCACAATCTGCTGATGCATGGAGTAAGAAGAATAAAGGAAGCTTCTGTGTAGGTTTATTTTGCTTGTGGAGACTGCAAGTTTGAAAGAGGATTGGTTCTAGTTCGCTATATGTTTCATAGTCTAGAAACTTTGCTATATAATTACTCTTCTAAATATTGTTTATATTTGGCTCACCAAAGAAACATATGAAAGTCATTTTATGCATTGTAAGATTAACACGTATCTTCTATTATGTGGCTGATGATGGTAGATGTCTAAATATCGATTTGTTGCTTCATCTCTCTCAACTTTCAACTTTTAAATCCAATCCAGTTGATTTTGCTTTGAGATGTTGTTCCATTAATATGATAGTGCTTCTCCCAAAAGCTTCATATTTCAATGGTCCTGATTGTAGTTTTGAGTTTCTAGAGAAATACAACAGCACCTTTTTCTTGCTAATATATTCACTTTATGCTTTTTTAAAACTGTTTCCTTGCAGAAGTTGCAAAAAAGAAGAAGAAGAAAAATAAAAGCAAGTGAGTACCTGTGTCTAGCTTTGGTTAGTTGTTTTATTGAAGATATTAAGAGTTTGAGGATAGTATGTTCTGCAACCCACAGGAAAAAGAAGGAGCCGCTGAAGCAGACTGATCCTCCATCGATTCCTATTGTTGAGCTTTTCCCATCTAGGGAGTTTCCTGAGGGTGAAATTCAGCAATACAAAGACGAGTGAGTCAAGCCATTTTCTTGCAACTATAAATTCAAGTTTACATTTCGTTAATTCCTAAAGCTGAAGAATTCTCTTCAGTGCGTGTCCTTTTTCTTTTAAAATCATAATAAAGTAAAAGGGTTGGCTTGCAACGAGGAATTGCTAGGAGGTCAAACTCAAACATATCTTTTTTTTTTTTTTTTTTTGTCTTTGATGATTGTTCTTTGTTTTAGTTTCATTTAGGTATAAAACATAGAAAATCTTTTAGTTGTTTTAAGTTGAGAAAGTAAAATTGTTGTGATATATTTTAAATGAGAACATAACTATGTCTGGAAATTATTGTGCAAGGAAGAACTTGAGTGATTGCAGATAGGTATAGAAAAGATTTTTTTTCTTGCTTTGAAATATAAATAGCACATGTATATATTTTACGTATTTCCTTGTTTTATGCAGCATAATTTGTCTACATTTTCATTTTATGTTTGTCAAAATTAGATTTTTTTCTAGTATCCGATGCATTTCTTTATATTTGTCTCTGTAAAGCTTGAACCTTTATTGTTTTATTGCTTTATAGTAATTTGTGGAGGACTACCTCTGAGGAGAAGAGAGAATTGGAGCGCCTTGAAAAGCCAAAATATAACGCAGTGCGCCAAGCAGCTGAAGTCCATCGTCAGGTTTGTATTTTGTTTTATATATACTTAAGTTGTTGCTGTAGGATGTAATATGAATGTTATTCTAAATGATGAGTTTGATTCTGGGAACTTATGCTATTGGTTTTTTTATCTTCACTAGTATTGCTTACTCATTCTTAGGTTCGGAAATATATAAGAAGTATCTTGAAACCTGGAATGTTAATGATTGATCTGTGTGAGACCTTGGAGAACACAGTTCGCAAGCTAATTTCAGAGAATGGTTTGCAAGCAGGGATTGCATTTCCTACGGGATGCTCTCTGAACTGGTTAGCTTTTTGTTTGATATTTGATGAGTCTACATGGCTGTAATTGATTGCATCATACTCAGCCTTTTTGCCCTGACAGGGTTGCTGCTCATTGGACTCCCAATTCTGGAGATAAGACTGTGCTTGAGTATGATGATGTGATGAAGTTGGATTTTGGAACTCATATTGATGGTAATACCATGGTTGCTCCATCTTGTACACTTTTTGGTCTGCTCTATTTGCTGTGTAGATGTTATAATTTCATTATGGGTTATGATGTTACTTACTTTTGAGCTGGAGATGTTTTCAAACATGAGTTGTTGGCTTTGCAGGATATATAGTTGATTGTGCCTTTACAGTGGCTTTTAATCCTATGTATGATCCGCTTCTTGAAGCTTCTCGTGAAGCAACCAATACAGGCATCAAGGTACTGGATTCCGTTAAATATGCATATTTCAAGAGAGAATGGCTTTTTCTTGTCTTTTGACTTTCTTCCCTCTCAGTTGATCAAGCCAGAAACAAACTTGACTGTGCTTATTTTTTTGAAGATTCCACATTTAAGCTATTGTCTCCTTTTTGTTCTTGTTGTATTTGTTCTGATGTATTCATGTTTGTATGGAAATATGGTTGGAGTCTTGTGGTCTTTGAGGTTCTTTTTCTGTAAAATTTGATTCACTAACTTCACTGAAATATTTGCCAAAGAGATTATATCTTTGATGGTTATTTAATTGTTCAGGAAGCTGGTATAGATGTCCGTCTTTGTGATGTTGGTGCTGCAATTCAAGAGGTGATGGAATCATATGAGGTTGAAATAAATGGGAAGGTGTTTCAAGGTAAGAAATTCAGGAGAAGATATGAATATTTAAATAAGATTTAAAATTGCTGCTACTCATCATTTGCTCTTGTGCTTGAGATAACTGGCCAGGAAAATAGTTTATCCTTATTCAAAGAACGTGGGTTTGTTTTATCACCACTGCAAATTTAGCTTTTAATTAATACTTATAACCAACTGTCGATGTCAATGAGTGGGCTCATATTCAACAGAGTCTTCAAAGCAAATGTCTGCAATACGAGATTTGCGAAAATTGTAGTTTCCTTGGATTCATAACCTTTTGAGTAAAATTAAAATAATATTTTGGTAGTTTTTCATTTAGGTGGCATCAAAGTGCTTCACGAATATCAATATAGTGGACATTAACTGCAGCCAGTAATTTCATTTGATTGGCATGATTTGATACAGTTTTCGACGAGCTTCTCTTGTTCTGGACCCCCAACTGCAAATAAAAGCGTTTTTTTAAACCTTCTTTAAAGTAGCTGAAATTTTGGAAACAGATATGATCTAATAGATTAATGAAGATTCTTTACCCATACATCGAGCACACTGAAGTCCATATTTAGTAAATAGCATGTTCTTTTATGTGTTTTTATATGAACTTTTTGTAAGGGATTTGAATGTCTTTGACAGTGAAAAGTATACGAAACTTGAATGGACACAGCATTGGCCCCTATCAGATACATGCTGGGAAATCAGTTCCTATTGTGAAAGGAGGGGGGCAAACAAAAATGGAAGAGGGTGAATTTTTCGCCATTGAAACCTTTGCTTCGACAGGTAATATTTCTCATCTCATAGGAAACTGAATCTTTTGCATATCAGACAGTAGTTTGTGTGTATTATGGACGTTGGTCTAACCAGCCATTCATTTTTCATGCAGGGAAAGGGTATGTCAGAGAAGATCTAGAGTGCAGCCATTATATGAAAAACTTTGATGTGGGACACATTCCGCTAAGGTTGCCTAGAGCTAAGCAGCTGCTAGCTACGATAAACAAGAATTTTTCTACATTGGCCTTCTGTAAAAGGTATTTAGACCGCTTGGGAGAGACCAAATATCTTATGGCACTGAAGAATTTATGTGATGCTGGCATTGTTCAGGTATCTTCTCGCTATTGGTCCTCAACTGTCTTTTTGAAATTTTTGGTTTTGCACTTTGTTTCAAGTCTTATTATACAGTAGGCCATCGTCCTACTTTCTGAATAGTATTCCGGCCTACTTAGATTTCAAGATTTCTCGTATAATTTGGGCTTGGTGAACTGGATATTTCTATATTATGTCGACTATCATTTAGCTTTATGGTAGTGATTTGCATCCACCCATATGCAGATCAATCTTTCTCTGGATAATTGAGGACGTTTTTGGGTGACACTAAAATCAATTAACTTAGAATCAGTAAGGAGAGTGCATGAGGTATTAAACAAGCAGCAGTTGAGTTAACCTTCTTGTAGCTATGAATTAAACTAATAATCATCGATTTGCGGTGATCACCCGGGGCAGTTGCCATAACAAATCAGTCCACGATATGATGTTGGTTCTTGTAGCGCATTACTCTTATATTGGTCTATTCCAAAAACACATTCTACATTGTCTTGTAATTTTCTATGAGGATCGGAAGATTCAACTGATACCTATAGTTTACCCTTTCTGTCATTTCGTTTGTTCCTAACTATAATTTTGATCTTGTGGGCTATGTTTCCTGGATTTGGGTGTGAGTTTCAAATACGAGTATGTGTCCGATATAGGTATATTCAGTATTTTTCTAAATTTTTTCATATTATTCCCATACTCATATCCATATATGTGTTGTACTTGGATAGTTCAAGGAAAATGAAGAGTCAAAGTAGTATAGCTTCTAGGGAATTCCTAACCGATTGTTTTATCACAAAGTGATAAAGAAGCCATCTTTATAGTTTCAAACTTCTCTGTTACCGTTTTACTGAATCTGCTGTGGTGCTTTTACGATCTCTTGTTCGATGCAAGTTTAGAATAATGATAAGAACTTTTGTATGTTCTTTGCAGCCGTGTCCTCCTTTGTGTGATGTTAAGGGCAGCTTTGTCTCTCAGTTCGAACATACCATCTTACTGCGGCCAACCTGCAAAGAAGTTATATCTAGAGGCGATGACTATTAAGCGGAATAAGAGCTATCAAGTTTTATGGTAATCATCTCCTCGAATATTTCTTTTCGATTGTGTTCAAGTTACTCGAGGCTTTGACTGTGCTAAAATTTATGATAATTTTAGCACTGTACCTTTGGTGTTTTATAACTTAAGGAAAGCCCCCAAATATTGGATGACATGTTTGTCACTTATGTGCTCTTGGTTTTTGTATGCTTGATAGGTGAGACTTTGAATTAGGCAATGCTTTGTGTTGTGGTAGGAATAAGATTTTGCATTATAGTTAAAAGGGTTTAAATGTCTTTACCACAAGCGGGATGGCAGAGGGGTGGGACGAGATTGTTTTTTCCTCGCTTCGCCCTCCACACATCTACCCAAACTCGTCTTAAACTCGATTACAATTAAGACTTTAGCCTTTGATTCTGACCCTAAAATGAAAAGTTCCCCTCGACCTTGACTTGCTCTGCCTCGAATCTTTACTTTATGTGTTATATTATATTAATTTTTATATGGCTGAACTAGATACTTATGATAAAATCTTGTAAAAATTAAGAAATTCGGATTAAAATATATAAAAAATAGTTATAAAGTTGGAAGATGGGTATTTTAGTAAACATATTTGGGTGGGCGGTTTTCATCTCAAATTGTCTTGCCTGAACCTGAAAATTTTTTAAAAAATTAACCTGGCTACTCAGAGCCTGTTTTTTTTTTCCTCCATTGAGTCGAATTGGACCTTGACGGGTTCGGGATATTTTGTACTATAAGGCATGATAATGTTTTAAAAAAAAAAATTAAAATGGATTATAAATAAATTATTGTCAAATATATTTAGTACTATAAACAAAAATTTATTTTTGGGCTTTTTTAAAAAGTTAAAATTAAGGTTGAATACATATTTAATCTGATTTTTAGTTTAGGGTTTGAAAATTTTTTTTTGTTAATTTGATACTTAAACTTTTATTTTGTTAAGTATGTTCGTGCTTAATTAAGGTTACTATTGTTAATCAGTTGACGTTGTAATCAACAACTAATGAGAGTTTGACAAATGATCAATATGTTACGTTGTCATTAAAAATTTAAAAAAAACTAAACGTGAAAAATTTATTTTGAAGTGGCAATAATGATGTAGTATTTTTCACATGTAAAGCTTTTGTTGGCTGTTTAGTTAGTATGTTAGCATTTAATCAATGATGTTATTTCTAGATATTAATATATTTGATAGAGTAAAAGTTTAAATATTAAATTAATAATTTTTTTTAAAATATTAAACTGAAAATCAATTAAATTATAAAGATTGAATCAGTATTTAACCTTTTGCAGAAGTATGATATTAAATCAATGAAAAATTTGAAGATATGATATGAATATCATATTTGGTTCGTTCGACAATTTAAGCTTCAAATTTTGTTTTGATTTGTCTATGTTACTTTGGAAAAAACATTATTTTTTAATTGATCTTTTATAATTTGCTTTTTTTGTTATTAAATTTTAAAAGATAGGTTACTTAACATATTTTTTAATGTTTATATTATAATATTATATATATTTATTTCTTATATGATTAAATTGCATAAAAAATAAAAATATAAAAATAATATATATTATATAATAAAAAAAAGTTAGGATCGAATTTTAAATATTAAAGTCAAGATTTAATCAAAATTTTAAACAAGGATAAATTAAAAAAAAAACCCTTATTTCTTGAGCATAATTTTTTTAATATTAAGTAGATTTTTGAACTTAAACTCATAGCTTGTGAACTAGCGCAACTGTCGTATATCTTACCTTTTGATTAATTTTTTATTTTTTAATATATTATAAAAATATATATTACTTTATTGACTCTATTTATAAAATCTAAAAATTCGATGAGACTATATAAAAATCCAATATCACTTACATTATCGTCTATATTTGCAAAATACTTATTAATTATAAAATTAATCATATATTAAAAAATAATAGACGGAAAAATATGAGTAAGAGAGGATGCTGTCAATAAACCGTTGACCAAATTCCTCGAAATCCAATGGATTGTTTTGCGGTTCAGTTTTGACCCCTCTCTCTCCTCCGGTTTTGGATCTTCATTCCCCAGAGAAAATCTAAAATAGCAACGGCTAAACCAACCAAATCAAACCAACACGTTCACACTGTGGGCCGACCCCTTACCTTACCTTATCGCATCTTTCGTTCAACTCTCGTCGGCTCTCTGACTCTCCATCATCTCATCTCATTTGCCCAATTCGTCCTTTTTTACCACTTTGTTACTCTATAAAAGTACCAGTCTACAATCCAAACCTCCAAATTTTGTTTTGCCGCTCTCAATTTTTGCAAAAATCATTAATACCTTTTGCTTTTTTTTGCAATGCCGCCGCCATCAACAGCCGTTCTTTCTGTTTCTTCTGCTTCTTCTTCTTTATCTCTTTTCCCACTTTCTTCTTACTCGTGTCCCAAGAATCCTCAATTAGGCTGCTTCTGTCCTTCCCTTAACCCCTCCAGGCTCACCAATTTCATTTCCCTCACCAGCCCCAATTACTCTTTTCGCAAACCCATGATCTGCTCAGCCGTTTCCATCGAGAAAGAAACCGTTATCTCCGAGCGCCCTGACTCTTTCCTCCGTGAAACCGATGATGACGGCTCCGTTAGGTCGCGCTTCCAGTGCATGATAATGCAGGTGCAGGAAAGTGTCTGCGCCGCACTCGAGGCTGTCGACGGAGCTGGGAAGTTCAAGGAGGACGCTTGGACGAGGCCTGGAGGAGGTGGAGGGATTAGCCGAGTGTTGCAGGACGGCGCCGTTTTCGAAAAGGCTGGTGTTAATATCTCTGTCGTTTATGGAGTTATGCCTCCTGAAGCCTATCGAGCTGCCAAGGCTGCTGTCTCTGATCAGAAGCCCGGTCCCGTTCCCTTTTTCGCCGCTGGGATCAGCTCGGTAATTACTAACTCTTCATTTTTCTTTTAAAAAAATTTGTTTCAATTCCATTAAAAGGGGAAAGTGCTGATAATTATATCAATTTTTTTTTTTCAGGTTTTGCATCCTAAGAATCCATTTGCTCCTACATTGCATTTTAACTATAGATATTTCGAAACTGATGCACCGAAAGGTACTTAATTTATCCTTAATTATAACGGTAGTTCCAAATTGCGCCCTGATTTGTCAGCAATGTTATAGGAAGGATCTATGTAATGAAGTTCTCACAGTTTTCTCTCTTTTGGAGAATTTCTTACTTCCCAAATTAAACAAAATGATTGTATTCAATTAGAACTTGGGCAGTTTATGGTGTCACCTGATTCCTGGAAATAACTTCTCATTAGTTTAGACTTGAGTTGTCATCAGCATAATAATCAAGCAAAAATAATGTGTTTCTTCTCGTTGACAATTTTGAGCGATGAATATTGCTCTTTCTGGTTGGCTTTGGTGACAAAAATGGGGCAGTTTCTTGATTAAAGTTTTTCAATTTGCCTTGCTGTCCCTCAGTTGCATTCTAGATGCTTTGTGATTATGCTTTACATTAATGATTAGTCTTTTTTGTGCGCCAAAGGTGAGTAGTATAAGTTTAGTTGGTTGACTTGTCTTGAATATGTGCAGATGCTCCTGGAGCGCCAAGGCAATGGTGGTTTGGTGGTGGTACTGATTTGACTCCATCTTATATCTTTGAGGAGGATGTCAAACACTTCCATTCAGTGAGTTGGATTTTCATTCTTTCTTTGTTATGTCTTTTTTTTTTTTCCCCAAATGAAAAAAAATCATAAAGCTTTCTTGGCCTTGTGGCAAAATTTTTTTCCTCCATTTTACCAGCCAATAAAGCTTGAGACATCTGCATTTGGCACTATTGAAATACCAAGGAGCTCAAGCAGTTGAGCTAGTTCAAATATTGTTATTTTCACTTTGAGAAAGTAAAATAATGATCTTGTCAAAAGAAATTTGAAGAAATTTGTGTATTTGAACAAAACCTTCTAATGCAACATCTTACTAAATATTAGTACTGGAAAGCACATGGATGAATTCCTTCTAAAAGCAGCAACCTTTGTTCTTTTACATAATAGTATAGAATATAGATTGATAGGTAAATTGGAGATAAATGTTTCTTCTGCATTGCACATATCAGCCTTAAGGATAACTGTGATGTTCTATAAATACCAGTGTATGTGTCTGCCGAAATTAATTCTATCCCTGTAAAAATATTATTTGAAAAATGAAATATTTTGCTGAATGTTCTTTTGCTAACATTGGCTTTCTTTTCTAGATTCAAAAAAAGGCCTGTGACAAATTTGATCCATCCTTTTATCCTCGATTCAAAAAATGGTGCGATGACTATTTTTACATTAAGGTATGATATTGCCAGTCTTTTCGGTGTTTCTCATTTATTTCATGAGTTTTAGAATTATGTGTATAGCATTTGAATTAACAAAATGGGCTTTGGTAGTCAATGCATTGATGCCATGATTTTCCCTTTATTTGGAGTTGGAATCCACGTGTTAAGAGTGTTGGGATCTCTAATTTTATAAGGGTTAGCACTATTTTTAAGGCATGCACCTAGATGCTAAGGTGCGGTGCAAATCAACTAAAGAACTTTAAATCCTTCCGTAAGACAGTTTAGGTTAAGCACACACCCTTGCATTCAGGCATGCTTTCTTAAGGTGAATGGTGCATAACAAGCTTAGTTGACTTTTAAATGCCTCTTTGGATTCTTTATTTTGTAATTTCTTTTGTTACCTATACGTTTAATACTTGCTTTCATGACAAGAATAAATGCAGTACTATTGTTCATGCACAAGTTTTTATTGAAATGGATATGGAGGATAATTATGAAAATACTTATTTTGGAGCAAGTTAGGTAACGTGATGAAGCAAATTCTGGAATTTATTTACAAATCATATAATTTAGGCTTATTATATATAATGAATGGAATTTCCTTATATATTTTTATAACTTTTTTTTTTAATAAATTAGAGTTTAACTTCAGTAGGGTGAGTGCTTCTTTTGTGCCGTATACCTTGGGCAATTTAAGGCTCTAGAGTTCATCTTGTCCCTTTGACAACATTGATAGTTGGTCAGCATTTAGTTGGAGGATAGATGCATACAGGTTTTGTCCAAAAAGAGCCCCTCATGAATAGATGACAATAATGACTGAGAACTCTGGTTTATGGCACTCAGGGTACTCATGTGGCCAAATAATAATGTTATAGACATATGGCGTGTGCATTCTTCTAGCAGACTTGAATTATCTCTCAATCCAGCTTGCATAAATTCACCTTTGGCCGGCTTTTACTAGCTTATCTTATTCATAGACATAATCAGAAATATTATTTGTATTTTTTTTTTAAAGAATTTTAGCAATTTGTAAATAGTAATAAAGCCCACTTACAGCTTATTAGTCCATGCATGATACCTTTATTTCTTCTTGCCATTTTTGAACTTAAATATATGTTCCAGGGTATGTTCAAAAGATTTACTAAAACATTTTGCATTAATTCTAGTTTGATTGATGTTAATTTTATGTGTATTTAAATGATGTTTTTGAATTCTTTTACTGTCCCTCTACAGATAATGTTTTCCTTTCTTAGATATCTGATAATGAGTATTGTTTGCCGAGATTTTAAGGATTTTGATTTCTTTATTTTTTATATTTTCATTTTTCAGTGATCATAAAATATCATTAAACTTGTTATTTTAAGATTGATATTTGTTTATTTTTCATATTCTGATTTAATAGTAACAACCAAAAAAAAAAGACTATTGAACTTTAGTATTATATATTATTTTGAAACTCAATATAAAAGGATATGGAGTCAGATATATCTCTTGTTAAAAGTGGGCATCCTTTAAAACAGTCATCTACAATAAGAGGGGGTCTAATTCTATGTGGAAGCTTGGTAGTTTTGAGTAATATCATTAGCCTGCGAGGTGATCATATATTTTGTAAAAGCTTTTATAAATAACCATTTTCTCTCATTGACTATTATCTTAATTTTTACATTTTTCTCCATTTAGTTGTGGATTAAATTGTTAAACTTTATGTTTGCTTTTGCTCTATGCAGCATCGAGGTGAGAGACGGGGGCTTGGGGGAATATTTTTTGATGACCTAAATGACTATGATCAAGAGATGCTTCTTTCATTTGCCACTGGTAATTCCTCTGGACACAGATTAATCGTTTTGTGTTACCCACCTACAAATAGTGATTATGTTAATCTTCAGTTTTTCTGATGAACCAATTTGCCATCGATTTGCAGAATGTGCAAATTCTGTGGTTCCTGCATACGTAACCATTGTAGAGAAAAGGAAGGATACACCATTTAATGAGAGCCACAAGGCATGGCAACAATTGCGAAGGGGCCGCTATGTAGAATTCAACTTGGTATTGAATCTGCCTATAACCAAACAAGAGATCTTTGACACCTTATACTTCTCTTAGTCAGACCTTTAACTTTATTTGATTTTTTAATGAAAGGTCTATGATCGAGGTACAACATTTGGACTGAAGACAGGAGGTCGAATTGAAAGTATTCTTGTTTCTCTCCCTCTAACTGCACGATGGGAATATGATCATGTAAGCTTTCTTCCCTCACTTCCCCTTTCCCTGCAAGCAAAAAATTTTCACTCATTGTACTCAAATGTTCATCGTGATATGTTATTGAGAAAGCTGTAACTTTAACTGATAATGAGGGGCCTTATTTCATTATTTTGGCATACAGAAACCAGAAGAGGGAACTGAAGAGTGGAAATTATTAGATGCCTGCATGAATCCGAAGGAATGGATCTGATACTTACTGGTTGAGTTTATATCGATTGAGAATTTACCTTGGCTCCCACAATTTTCAGGTTTTTTTCTCCTATTCTCAATCTTGTTTTTTCCTGCTGCAGTTGTTGTAAGTTAGCCTCATGGTTTTGTTGTGATACGGTGATACTCTCATAGGGGGACTCTTGTTCTAAGTCATGTGAATGTGGTCGGATATTTGTTCCTGTAATACACATTCTTTAGATGGCAACATAGTTGCTAATAGTATTGTGAAATCTGTTTAACATCTCTGTGTTTTCTAGATGATTTTTTTTTTTCCATATGTATTCTGTTGGTATGCTCAGGAAAAGTGAGTGCCCTGGCAAGTCGGAGTAAATCTGAGAATATTAGACACGATTACATAAATATAATATAGATAAATTAATTAAAATGCAATATGAATTCGTCTTGCAAAATTTATATAATATAAATTATTATCGTATCAAAATTATATTATTATGAAATACTTTAAATATAAGAATGTCACAATAAAATAAATAAATATAATACGAATATATGAATTGTTAAATTTAACTTGAGCGTACATTTGTTTACATCATTCATACCAATGATCATTTGATATCTTCGGAGCCTGTCCTTGGTCAAAATCTGGTCTGGTGTGTTTGTTGTATTTAGGGCAAGAGAATAAACTTGACAAAGAAAAGTAGAAAACCCAATACAATGGGTTTGTTAATTAGATTTAAGTTTAATTGGCAAAGAAATTCATTCAACTCGAGCTCGAAATGCAAACCAAGTTCAATCGATAAATTGGGGACGTTTAAAACGAGTGGATTTAATTAATAAAATCAGACAAGCAGATGAGGATTGACTTGAGAATACTCAATAATCAAATGTTCATTTCAAATTATTTTTGAAATCAAATTTGGAAAAAAAAAGGTGTCTATATAAATATTTTTTATTTTATTCGTTTTTAATATAAAATCACAGAATTAATAAAAAAATTTCAAATTGCATTAATAGAAATTTTTTTTTTTGGCAAAATATTTGGATTTCGTTATTTTTGTTTAATAATAATAAAATACAATGAAAATTTTATCATTTATATTAATAAAATATTTCGTGAAATATTTTAATTTCATTATGTCTTTCAAAATATCAACAAGATTGAAAATATAAAGACAAATCAATAAAAGTTAATTGTAATGACAAAATTTTATTAAATGATGATATAATGACAAATTTCACCTTGATTTCAAAAAGAAATTTGTCCTTCCATATTTAATAAATCAAGGTTGGATGAAAATTACGTTCTAAACCACGAGATATGTGAAGTAAAAAATTTAGTGATTATTTGTTCGTTTTAAAGCATATAAAATTTTTAAAACCTGAGTAGGATTTTCTTTATCATTCCAGTCAAAGTTGTACATGTTTCTAGGATTAGTATACCATTTGACTCTTGATTCACAATTTACTATTTAAAAAAATTTACAGTTAGATACTTAAACTATATTTTTGTTATAAACGATAGTTCAAAGTTTAAACAGTGATGATATGATATTTTTTATCAATAGAATTGTGACAGCAGCAATGCCATGTTAGCAATTAAAAAAATTATTTATTTATTTTTTAAATTTAAAATTTTAAAAAATGTTGACGTTATGTATTGCAATTTTATTGGTCAGAAATAAAATGTCATGTCATCACAAACATTGGATAAATATTTGTGACGAAAATATAGTTTAGGTATCTAATTATGACGAAAATATAATTTAGGTACCTAATTATGATTTTTTTTTCTTTAGGAACTAAATTATGAATAAGATTATAGTACAAGGGCCAAATGATAAATTAATTAGAAGCAGCAAAATGAACCCGAACCCAAAAACTTGTCTAAAAAAAAACCTAAGGCTGAACCCGAACTGTAACTGATTTGATCAAAATATCAATAGCTTGAACTAGAGAAAACTCAAACTCGAAATGGTTCAAACCCGAAAGGACCCGAAGAAATAACCCAAACCCAAAAGGATCTAAAACCTAAGGAACTCAAACCCAAAAGAACCAAAACCCGAGCCCGAGCCAAACTTGAACCCGAATTTAATACTAAAAATAAATATGATAAATTATAATTAAATAATTTTTTACAAAGCAAAATTTTAATCAATTTTATTTGAATATTCCTTTAATAATTTAATTAAATATTAAAAACTTAATTTATATTTTATATGTGATTAAACTTGCTTATGGGTTGGATCGGCCCATGACCCAAATATTTTAAAGTCCCAAGCCTAAGCTTTTATTTAATATATTTAGACCCACCTATTTAAGCTAAAATTATTTTTTTTCACATTAAAAAATATGTTTCTTAATATTTATATAATTTATAATTAAATTTAAATAAAAATATATGTTATTTTAATTTAAAATTACTATTTTAGGCTAAGTTGGGCCCGCTTGAAACAAAAATATGAGAACTTAAATCTGAGCCCGATTGACTGAGTCGCCCAGCCCTTAAGCAGGTCTAGATAGGATAAGATAATAATTTATAAAAAAAGAAATAATATTATAAGATCTGAAAATATTACCAATAAGGTATGTTATCCATTTATCATATTTTCTTTAATTTAATTAGTTAAATTGTTCAATATTGAGAGTTTATGTATGTTCGTAGTAAAATGTTAAGTATTTCTTTGAATATTATTCTTATTTTATTATTATTATTTTAAGTAATGATAATTAGAGTATGATAATAGCATAACAAAATAATAAGGTAAATTAAAAAAATATAGAAGTTATAATAGTTAATACCATATAAAAAAAAATCATATGTTAGACTTATAGTAGCAATTAAACCTGTCCATGGGCCGGGCAACCCATCTAGCCCAGTAGGCCTAGCACAATCAGACTTAGGTTTCAGATTTTAAGTTTCAAGTAAGCTTGGCCCGAGACAGTATTTTTTTATACAAAATAATATATTTTTATTTAAATTTAATTATAAAATATATAAATATTAACATAAAAATAACTTTATAATGTTATGAACCCCTAAATGGGCGGATAGAGCTAAATTTCACCTTAAACTTAAAATTTAAAATTTTTTTGGGTCGTGATTAGGCCTATGGAATCGAACTAAGATTTTTTTTTTTTAGGTCAGGCCGAGCCAAATTCAGACTTAGACTTAGAATTCAAAATTACGTAAAAGTGATTGCATTTAACATAAAATAAAAAATTATATAAAACATACTTAAACTCAAATCCAAAAAATCCAAACCCAAACATTCTCGAACTTGCTCAATTGCTATCTCTAATATTAAGCCATGTTTTAACATTACACGATGAACCCAAAGAGTAAAGAGAGAAGTGAAACAAACTAAAAAAGTTTGGAAAGCCTTACAAAGATATAACATTTTGATTCCAATTTAAATGATACAAAATCAAAATCCAAGTTTTTATCACGTTCCTGATCTGATTTCAATGCTTTTGAACAGGTGTTTCTGTGGCTATAACCTCCGTCACTTTCTCTTCTTTTTCTTTTTCCTTTCCCCACAAAGTCAAATAGAGGCCAACAACTATGAGTGTAGCTCCCACAACACTATAAAAATTAGGAAAATAATCATCATTTACAATTTTATATTTCTACTAATTATCTATATTGTATGTAAAATATGTGATTTAGTTGATGTCTCGAGTCTAAGTGGTACTAATGAAATTATTGAAAAATAAAATTATAGATATTTTGGTCTTTTAGTTTATTTTTATATACATATATGTTAGTTTAAAAAACTATCCACTATTAAAAACTGCCAATATCTAATCAAAAACTACCTATTTAATTTAATTTTTTAAAAATGATAGCTTGATTGAGTTTGGTATTATAAGTTAAGTGATACTAACTTAATTGATGAACTTATAAAAAAAAAATCAAATAAATTCATTATATCAAACAATAAAATCGGACATAATGTCTTTTAAATTTTGTTATAGAATATTTTAAATAAAAAGTACATATTTCTTAAAAAGCTATTATTTAAAAAAAAAATACCTTATGTAATTTTTTAATTTATTTTAAACTTTTCTCCCCCCCCCCCCCCGCATAGTTATTACACTAAAATTGCCACATCCCCTTTAAAAAATGATGATTTCAAAGAAATGCTTTGAAAGGAGGAGGGTAGCTTTTTTTTTTTTTTTCATGGCAGTTATTATTTAAAATAAGAAAATGTATATACACTTAATTTTATAATTATAATAATTTTATTTTTTTATAAATTTATCAATTGAGTTAGTGTTACTTGACCTTTGACATCAACTCAGTCAAACAATTTATATAAACAAAATTTCATGACAAATGCAAATGCATGTGAATATTTTTCAAAATAAAAAATAGTAGTAAGTTAAAAGAAACTATACCTTTCATATTAGTAGTATGACACAAAACCTTAAGTTTTAAATTTATAATAAATTTATTTAAATATTTTATGATAAATTCACTAACTGAATTGATATCATTTGATTTGTGACACTAATACAGTTACTTTCATTCTATATAATATAGATTATAGATAAAACTTTTGCCCGAGTTAATGATTAATTATAAAAAGTCAAATTAAATCTTAATACATATAATAAAGTAAGAGTAATCATATCTTTTATTTTTATTTAATAATTTTTAATTTTTACTAAAAAATTATCCATTTTTTTAAATGGGTCATAACTAACTTCTTTCAAAAAAAAAAAAAAACCTTTTTATTCGCATATTTTTCACTTACATTGTATGTAAAATTTCTAGTAATATAGATTATAAAAAGAAAAAGGTAATAGTAAACAGCTCTAATAATATTTTCCAACTGGACTTTGGCCACTACTTAATTAGAGTGCAATAATCTAAGTACATAAAAAGTTTTACCAACAAATGCCATAAAACATTTGTCTATTAAGTAGATATAATAATAGGTTAAATATTTATTTGGCCTTTATATTTTAACCTGATTTTTAATTTAATATTTAGTAAGAAAATCATCAATTTTATATTTAAATTTTTATTTCGTCAAGGATATTGACGTTTTAGATTAATAATGTTAGTAAAAAATTGATGTGGCAGTCAACAATCAATATGAATATGACACGTGATGAAAATGTCACATTATCACTAAAAAATCTAAAAAATAGAAAAATAATCAATTTTGAAAATTTTTTACATTGATATGATATTTTGTCACGTGTCAAAGTTTACTTGATTGTTTCTCTATCACGTTAGCAAGTTGATAATTTTTTTTAGGTATCAAAATAAAAATCGTGGTAAATTATAAAGACCAAATGAGTTTTTAACTTTATAATAATAATGGAGAGATAATTTGATGATTTGTAATTTAATCAAACCTTAACAAGTGATCTTTAAGACTAATGTAATTACCTACTGTATAAAGTAAACTGAGAATAAAATGAGCATATTTAGTTACCTTCCCAAAAACAATGTATCTCCCAAAATAAGCAATGCCATTACTGTGGCAATAACTGTCCCCAAAGGTCGAAAGGCTGTAACGAAAACTGCACCTCTTGTTTTCCCCACTAATGCTTGAAGATAAAACGTAAGTCCAAATATCACAATCCCCTGCAATAATCTTATGTTTATTGGATTACACGAAAAACTAATAATTTTAAAAACAATACAAAAATATGATATAAATAATATGTATTTAATAAACAAAAATATCACAACGTGTTTAATATATTTATTATATTCATAATTAGATTTTAACATATTTAATAATTTATATTGTGTTTTTGTTAACATGATTAGTATAAAGAAACGTAAAACACAACGTAAATGAATTATCATGTACAGACACATAATTATGATAAAAAAAATATGAAAATTAGATGAATCGTGAATTCGTAAAGCTTACACTATAAAGGACAGCAAGAAGAGAGATGTCCCAGGACAATCTCCAGGATGAAGCTTTATGATCGACAACAGCTGCCAAGGCTGCTGATAGTAAAGTCTCTGATAAGCATGTTAATGCTGTAAGAGTTATTGGAGCTGGATACTTCCTCACCGCCACAGTCTGGCATTATTTATTTGTTAAAGTTAGCCATTAATTATTTAAAAAAAATGGACCAAACTTCATATATAAAACTAGAATAATTTTAATTCAAGAATGAGATTTATCCACGTAAATAGATATGTTAATTTTGAATACAATAAAAATATATGATTTGAATACGATGCTTTTAACAAATATGAAAAATGTAATAAACATGACACTTTTAAATATAATTGACACAATTGTTATGAAAAATTAACACAAGATATGATATACGTATACGAATTATCAGATCTACGTATAAATAAGATTCTTATATATATATATATATATATGTTTAAAGTAAAACAAAGAGAGGGGATGGATAACGGATATTGATTCTCAATTTATATAACCTGTAAAACAAAAAATGCTGATAGTGAAATGTATGAAACCAGGAGAACGAGAGAGCCTTTTGTCCAGTCCTTGTTTAATTGAAGTTTTGAGGAAGCAGTGTGATGATGATGACGTTGGGGCTGATCCGACTGTGGTGAAATCACAACAAAACCCTTGTAGAGCGTCATTAGTATTGCACCAGCTAAGCCAATAACTGTGCCTGCAACCTTTGCTTGGGCACTATACTCGAAGATGTTTAAGGGCTCCATCCTGTTTACATTTTTTTAAAATATAATTACAAGTGCAAGTAAAAACTATAATTATAATTAAGTATAATAATTAAATAAACTAACCAATTATCTAGCGTATATATATAAAGTAAGATAAATCTACCATAAAATTAGATCAAATTCATATGCAATAGAGCTTGAACAAAATCAGCATCCTATTTATAATTAACCAAAGAAAAACTTGCAACCGTAAAAGAGTTAAAAATATCTAAAAACTGAGATAAATGGTAAATTTATCACTATAATCATAATTGAGTGTTGATTTCTGTTACTATACTTTGATTTTATTGAATTTTGCTATTATACTTTTAAATTTTGGTGATTTTTGGACCAAAATTAATAAAAATAAAAGTATTCTATGGACTATTCCATTAATATATTTATGGATCAATACTAACGAAAATGAAATATTTTACAAACTATTCAAGTTCGGTGATTCTACCAACTATATTATGTTAATGTATTGCCATTCCGTCAATTTCCAGCAAGGTTAGTTGCATTCTTGGATGGATTAGAATTTTTTTTAATGTTTATAATAATTCTAATTATCTGATAAATTATAATTAATTTTTTTTGCATAAAATGTTTTCAATATAAGCTTTCAGTTTGTGATAAAAGAAAATTGTAAAATACCTGCATAAAACTGCTAATATAAATGTAAACGATGGCATTAAATTGGAGAGGGCAGATGCAATGGCTGGCGATGTGTCTTTTAGCCCTGCATAATACAATGCGCTTCCTAATACAGCTCTGCTCAATTTAAACAAAACAGATTTCAACTCAATACTTCATCAACAGCCGCACCATTTTCACCAAGTATATATTTCATGTTTAAGAGGTAATTAACTTTAAACCCTGTTAATCTGCGTGTGTTCATCATGTTTTGTATTTTTTTGTATCAATCATATAAACATAGACATAACAAAAATTAATAAATATATTGTATTAATCACATTTAAATGTATCATATATTATTTATTATATTATTTTTGTATCTACTGAACAACCATGACTGTAAATTTTTTTATATCGAATCTGGAATTATTAGATCTAATTCCTTTTTATTTTCCAGAAAAAAAAATTCTTGCCCAAAGCTCCCGATATTTAGGTGAGGGGTCGGGTGAAAAACAAGGAGAAAAAAGAAGAAGAAGAAGAAAGCACTCACCCAAGGAGACCCAGGAAGAAGATATCTCTCAAAATTGCCAAGTTGATTTTTCTATCATATTTTCTGCAGGAGATTAATTGGTTAGTTTACAGAAGTGAACTTAATCATATATTTAGAACAATAATTAAAAAAAAAGTATCAATCAAAAATCACACTCATCATAATTAAAAAAGGAAAAGAAAATAATTTTGTTTGAAAACACTCAATTTCGGTTGATTTTGTATTTGGGTTATTTCGGATTAGGGTTATTTTAAATTCGGGTTACTTTTTGTTTAAGTCATTTTGGGTTTAGGTCATTCATATTGAATTTCGATTATTTGGGTTCAATTTATTCTGATTTAACTCATTTCAAGTTTGTACCATTTAGGTTTGACATTAAAATTATTCAATTTGTGTAATTTATTATTCAATTTATTAATTATTTGCTTGAATCAGATTTTGTTAGACATTTCAATATTGAAATTAATAATAAAAAATTTAAAAATAAATATAATATTGTCGTGTATTTGAAATCATTACCCGAATCTATTTATATAATTGTCAAATATAAAAAATTTTATGTTTATTAAAAGGTTCGAACTTCGATAAATAACCTTCAATATTAAAAATTTTACCAACTGAACTAATCTTAAAACTTAAAATGATATGCTATTAAAATTAAATTAGATTTAACAATTTTACTTAGAAGTTTAATTATCAAGTGTAATGAAATATAATAATAAATGGTTATTCAAAATAAAAATATAATTATAAAATAAAATTAATTAATAATGCTAAATATTTTTAAATTCCAAGCATAATATTTGAAATTAAATTATTAAAAATTTTATGATAAATAAAGATGTAAATTTTAACATATTAACTTATTGACATCTATAATATTTATTAATATAATTCTTATTATATTTATACATCCATATATGATTCAATGTGCGCACCTTTACTAGTATAAGACTTTTAATTGAAGTGATATCAATTTTGTTGGAGATGTTATAACAAAAACTCAAATAAAATTTTTAGAATAAATATAAAATTAAAGTGTTTATATCTTTTTCTTTGAAATAATAATTAACTATCTAAGTTTTATTTTTTTTTTAAATACCCATCTTCTTATTTGAAAAAAAAAAAAAATTAACTTCCCACTTTTTTATTTGAAAAACTAACTTTTTTTAAAATTTTAATATATTATCTTTAAAACAAATTAAATGAAAAAATTTCACCCACTTTTGTAGATCTGTCAAAAATCTAGTATACATATTTGGCTTTGTAGGTCTTTACAATAAAATAAAAGTTATCTACTTTTTTTTTTTAATGAATGTAGTACCAAGTAGCATTAAACAAACTAATATTATGACTATTAATGAAACTAATCTAAATCATATGTTAAGAGATTATAAATTTGAAACTAAAAACAATACAGTTACTATAAATTACAAGTATAATGATAACATATTTATTTATTATATATCACATGACAAGATATTTATAATGTATACAATTCATTATAATAAAATACACATATCAATAATTTATCTTATACATTTTTTAAAAATCTAATGATAAGACTTAAGAGATTGTATATTTAAAACAGAAAAATAACACTTTTACTCCAAAAAATGTATATTAATAAGAAATTATCTAATTTAATTTAAGTAACATGATAAGAGATTATTATAATGTAATGTGCCAATTACAAAAATAAAATAACATTATTTTATCAATGATTTTTTTTATGTATTTTATTCTACATTGCATAAGAAGATGTTACTCTTTTAAAATTAAAGATAACATATTTATTTCAAATCATATGTATAATGCTAAAGTATCGTAGACTCCCAATTTTATCTAAGATCTTTTAAAACATTATTCGGGATAATCAATTTAAACTATTTCTAATTGTTAGATTAATCTTGCCTAAATTATCTTAATCTTGATCAAATATTATCTAAATCGAATTCAAAATTAAAATTTAATTTTGGTTTATAGCAATATTCTTTTATGAATTGATCTTAGTATAAATGACTTTAATACATCGATTTATTTGGAGTTTAAAATTATTGCTTCAAATTTTATTTTAGGTTTTGAGCCGAATATTGCATTTTAAATCCAATTATGGTTTTAGACTTTAGATTGGGCTTTGGACCAAATTTAAGTTGTATCCATTTTATTTTATTTTATTTTAGTTTTCCTTTTTTTTTTTTAATTTTTTCTATTATTTTTAATTTTTTAATTTATTTTCTTTTATTATTTTTATTTTTTGAAAAATATAAAAATAATAAATAAAAGATCAAAAAGAAAGGAAACGAAATTTAAAACTAAAACGGTCTTTGAATTTGAGATAGAAAATTTTCTTTTAAAGTTGGAATTGGATTTGAAAAAAAAAAAAATTAAGGCTGTTTTGCAATTATTTCTTTATAAGTTCTCTAAATCGAGAGAAAATAGAAGAGATTTTGGTGTTATGGTGATAAAAAGCCCAGAGATTTTATGTTCAAACTTAGATCTACGAGATTTTAGAATTATTTTTGGAAATCAAATATTATGTGAGGAAGTGTTTATCGGTAGAATCTTAAGTATTATATAATTGATTATAAATGATATGTAAATCCAAGAAAATAAAAATATATAATTTATGTTATATTATATTATTAGATTATCGTAATTCAATATAAGTTATAGTTATATTGAATTATTGTCAATTAATTTTTGTTTTGGCATAACAATTGTCAATCTAATTAATTATTTTATCAATTTAAAAAATAAAGAACTTTACTTATAATCTATACTAATAAATATAAAAATTAAAATTCAGTCATATCAATAAACAAAATTTTTTAATTATATTGAAAAAATATATATAACACTATAATAGTAAAGAAAAAAATTTTAAAATTAATTTAAGTTATAAAATTCATATAAATTAATAATCTTGTCATATTTATTTTTATTATTTTTTAAAAATAAAATTAAACTTAATTTAAATTTAAGTTATTTTGAGTCTTAGATTATTTCGTGTTTAGGTTATTCTCATATTTGAATTGGATGGATTCGAGTTGTTGAACTTTTATTGTCAAATTGACTTGAATTAAATTTAGATTGATCAGATAGATATTTTGGGTTCACGTCAAAATTTGCAGACAGTCGTTGAAAAAGAGTAACTATAAAGCAAGAAAGAAGAAACTGAAATTACCTTTCAAGTAGAAGTGCAAGAACAGCAGTGGCAAGAGTTCCAAACGCATATCCATAAACAACAAGCACGTAACCACTCATGCCATTATCAAGAGACACCTTGGAGATTATGTGGTATCCTGCTAAGCAAACGTTGCAGAATATGCAGTTTGCATATGGTTTTACCCCTTCAATGGTTAGCTTTCCCTTTCCCAGCTTTATTCCTCCGCCAACGTTTTCCTCATCGTGATGCGCTTCCATTTTCATTGATGATTTAACTTAACATATGCAGTAATTTTCTTTAATTCAAGTGATTGATCATCTGCTTTATTTATTACATTAACTAGAAAAGGACACCCACTTGGTGTGGCAAAGTGGTTCATGACTGGGATGAGAAACAAACTTCAAAATGGGCAGAATTGTTCAATCAAAATATATTAACAAGGTTGACTTTTTGACACTCTAATTAGTATGTGGAGAACTTGAGCACTAAGTCCTGTTTTATGTTATAAAATAAAATTATGCAATCAAGGAAAATGAAGAAAAAAATGTAGTTTGGCAGGACTCAATTAAGAAGTGAATTTAGTGTAAATTAGCCGCGCAATGCACGGGTCAATTTTAAAATAATTGTAAATTTTATTTTGTATTTTGAATCGAATTTAGTTTTGTATTTTTTAGTATTATATTTATATTTTTTTCTTTGATTGTAATTGAATTAATGATACATATTTAATTAAAAAGTTAAAAAATTGTATTGGAAAGAGAAAGGGAGGAAGCCAAAAATGAGAAAATAAAGAATAATGGAGAAAGAAAAGAAAGCGCATTACAATTATTAATTATTATTAATTACAATTAGTGATTAGTAAATGCCTTGATATTATGTTAACATTTAATTTAGAAAAAAGCATGCGTGTTGAAAATCAAATTTCTATTTCCATCAAATATAATATGGATAAGATCCTAAACCCAAATTATGATTGCACAATAAATTTTCATGCTTAACTCTATACCTGTCAATTGAGCATGTCTAATTAGTTTGAGTCCAGTTAATTCAAATTAGTTTATTTCAAGCTTTTAAAATTTTAGATCTTTTACGAGTTTCGATCGTTTCAATTTCGGATCATTTTATTTTGGAATTATTTTACATTTGAGTCAATTGAATTTAACACTTGGGTTAATCTGTCTCAGGTTTTTCTGGATTAAGATCATTTTGGGTAAGGTTAATGGGTTTAGCACTCGGGTTAATTGGTTTCAGATCAATTAAGTTTGACAATCAAGTTTGGTTATTTTAGATTTGAGTTGTTTCGGATAAT
>JBBYHM010000006.1:6774971-6786944 GCA_038381775.1 Adansonia rubrostipa
TAATTTAAGGATATCTAGAAAATCAGGAAATCTGGAAATCAGTAATTCTGCAGATTGCAGAAATCTGGAAATCTGCAGGTCTGGAAATCTGCAGAAATCTGGAAATCTGCACTGTTAAGTAAACATCACTATACTCTCCTTTCTGAGCTCTTTTTATTTTTTATTTATTTATCCAATGCAAAAAATTTCTGCAATGTACTTAACATTGGCATAATCTGCAGATGCAAGGGATAAGAAGATTGAGGGAAGGTTATGTATAGTTTTGTTTTGCTTATGCGGGGTGCAAGTTTGAAAGAGGATTGGTTCCATGTTGGCAATACGGGTTAATAGTCTAAGAACTTAGCTATATAACACTCCTTAATTTTGTCCATTTTGGCTCACCTAAGAGACATATGAAAGTCATTTTATATGTTGTAAGATTAGCACAGATCATCTATCATGCGTATGATGATGGTAGATGTTTAAATTTTGGTTATTGCTTCTATCTCTCTCCAATTTTCAATTCTCAATCCGTTTGTTTATTTTAAGATACTGTTGTTCCGATAAGTTGATAGTGCTTCTCTTGCAGCCTTCATATTTCAATGCTATTTTCCTGATTGTAGTTTTGAGTTTTAAGGGAGCTTAATTATGATGCTTTGTTGGTATAAATTTTATATTATAAAGTTGGTTTAATTATGTTTTTTCTATAAAATACAAATGCACTTTTTCTTGCTAATATGTACACTTTTCTGCATTTTTATAACTGTTCCCTAACAGAAGCTGCGAAGAAGAAAAAGAAGAAAAATAAAAGCAAGTGAGTACCTGCTTCTAGATTTGGTTAGTTGTTTTCTTACTGTAAATGCTCAGTTAAGAGTTTGACAATATTTTGTCCTGTAACCCACAGGAAAAAGAAGGAGCCACTGAAGCAGACTGATCCTCCATCTATTCCTGTTGTTGAGCTTTTCCCTTCTAGGGAGTTTCCTGAGGGTGAAATTCAACAGTACAAAGATGAGTGAGTCGTGCCATTTTCTTGAAACTGTCTTTAAATGCAAGTGTACATTTTCTTTTAATTCCTAAAGCTGAAGAATCTCTTCAGTGCATTTCCTTTTACCCTTGAGATCATAATAAAATAAAAGAGTTGGCTTGCAACACAAGGAATTCTTAGGAGGTCAAAGTCAAACATATCTCCTCTTGTCTTTGATGATTGTTCTTTGTCTTAGTTTCATTTATATGTAAAAAGCATAAAATCTTTAAATTTTCTTAGGCTGGCAAAGTAAAAATGTTATGGTTTGTTTTGAATGAGAAGATAACTATGTCTGGATGTAATTGAGTAAGGAAGAACTTGATGGATTGCAGAAAGGTACAGAAAATTATTTTTTTTCTTCTTTTGGAATTATATTTGGAATATATAAATAGCACATGAATGTATTGTATCTTATGTCATTTTTTTTATTGCGACATTGTTTTGTGTTTTCAGTTATGTTTGTCAATATTAGATTTATGGTTGTATCAGGTGGATCACTTTATATTTGTGTGTGTAAAGCTTGAATGTTATTGTTTTTATTGCTTTCTAGTAATTTATGGAGGACTACCTCATTTGTGAGTGTAAAGCTTGAATGTTATTGTTTTTATTGCTTTCTAGTAATTTATGGAGGACTACCTCTGAGGAGAAGAGAGAATTGGAGCGACTTGAAAAGCCAAAATATAATGCTGTGCGCCAAGCAGCTGAAGTCCATCGTCAGGTTAGTTGTTTGTCTTATACCTCCATAAATTGCTGCTTGGCATGATTTAAATATGAACATTATTTGATATGAGCAAGTTTGATTTTGGGGGACTTTTGCTATTAGTTTTTGTTCGTCACTAGTATTGCTTGCTTATTCTTAGGTTCGGAAATATATCAAAAGCATCTTGAAACCTGGAATGTTAATGACTGACCTGTGTGAGACCTTGGAGAACACAGTTCGCAAGCTAATTTCAGAGAATGGTTTGCAAGCAGGGATTGCGTTTCCTACTGGATGCTCTTTGAACTGGTTAGTTTAATGTTTAACATTTGATGTGTCTATGTAGCTGTAATTTATTGCGTCCATACTCAACCATTTTGCTCCGTCAGGGTTGCTGCTCACTGGACTCCCAATTCTGGAGATAAGACTGTCCTTGAGTATGATGATGTGATGAAGTTGGATTTTGGAACTCATATTGATGGTAATACCATGGTTGCTCCATCTAGTACTCTTTTGGTCTGTTCTATTTGCTGGATGGATGTATAATTTCATTGTGTTATGAATTATGATATCACTTTTGAGCTGGAGGTGTTTTCAAACATGAGTTATTGGCTTTGCAGGATATATAGTTGATTGCGCCTTTACGGTAGCATTTAATCCTATGTATGATCCTCTTCTTGAAGCTTCTCGTGAAGCAACCAATACAGGCATCAAGGTACTGCATCCATTAAATATTAACATGTGAAGAGAGAATGGCTTTTGGTCTTGTTTTTGACTTTCTTGCTGTTACATATTTTCCCTTGATAGGCTTATTCTTGAACCTTTTTTTTTTAAATGTTCTGTTGATGGATGAAAAGAAACTTTAGCATTTTTTTGGCTGTCAAATCTTTGGCTATTCTATTCTCAGATAATTCAAGTCCTAAATGACTCCTCAAACTCTATCTCGCCTAGTAAAGTGATACAGCCACCTTGTAGCTCATATCTGCACACGAATATAACTTACTACCATTATTATTATTATTATCAATGAAAAGTTTGGCACTCTAAAATCATGTTTAATGCAGTCTTTATAAAAATGTTCTTGTGTGTTGTTGTATTCTGGACATAATTTCTGTTAGCTAGGCATGTTTGGGGTGGAGAAAACCGGAAGGAAGGAAAAGGTAGGACAATTGTCTGCTACGGGTGAAAAGAAATCAAAGGGGACTTGAAATTAGAAGGACTAGGTTGATGGTGCACTGAAATCTATTGCTCAAATATGAACAGAAGAATATGCAAATTTAAATGTAGATGAAAGGATGTTCTCGTTACACCTAGTGCTTGCTTCCTTTCACTTTCTTGTATTGGTGGAGGACAGCCGGCTCTTATTATGTCCTCACAAATCCTTCATCCATCTGAGTCCATCAAGCCCAAAACAAACTTGTCCCGTGTTATTCTTGTTGATGATTTGACATTTGAACTATTATCTCCTTTTGTTCTTGTTGAATTTGTTGTGACGTATTTATGCATGCATGGACATGTAGTTGGAGCCATCATGAGGTTCTTTTCTGTAAACTTGGATTCACTAATTTCACTGAAATATTTACCAAAGAGGTCATATTTTTAGTGGTCATTTCATTGTTCAGGAAGCTGGTATTGATGTCCGTCTTTGTGATGTTGGTGCTGCAATTCAAGAGGTGATGGAATCATATGAGGTTGAAATAAATGGGAAGGTTTTTCAAGGTAAGAAATTCAGGAGAAGATATGTATATTTAAATGAGATTACTATGGAACATTGCTGCTATTCATCTTTTAGTCTTACTCCCAAAAAAGAAAAAATTGAAAATCTTTTAGTCTTGTGCTTGAGATAACTGACCCGTATAACAGTTTATCCGCATTCAAAGTATGTGGGTTTGTTTTATCACCACTGCATATTTAGTTTTTGGTAAATTAATATTCATCATTAAGTGTAACTGTCAAGTCAATAAGTGGACTTCTATTCAGTAGAATCGTCAAAGCATATGTCTGCAAGACGAAATTTGCAGATAATTGTAGTTTACTTGGATTTTTAACCCTTTGAGTAAAATTAAAATGATATTCTCATGGTTTTGATTTTAGCTGACATCAGAAATCTTCCTGAGTATCTATATAGTGAGCATTGACTGCAACTGTTAAGTTCGTTTGATTGGCATGAGTTTGATACAGTTTTCAACATGCTTTTCTCATTTCTGACTCCTTAACTGCAAATTACAGCATTTGCTTTGAACCTTGCTCCTCAGTGGATAGTAACGCATAGTTGAAGTTGCTGAAAATTTTGGAAAAAGATAAATTATTTACCCACACATTAAGAACAATGAAACTTGTTATTTAGTAAATAGCATGTCCGTTTTATATCTTGTCTTTATATGAACATTTCCTAGGGGATTTGAATGTCTTTGGCAGTGAAAAGTATACGTAACTTGAATGGACACAGCATTGGGCCCTATCAGATACATGCTGGAAAATCCGTTCCTATTGTGAAAGGTGGGGAGCAAACAAAAATGGAAGAGGGTGAATTTTTTGCTATTGAAACCTTTGCTTCTACAGGTAATATTTCTCATTTGATGGGGATCTGAATCTTTTGCATCATGGATGGTAGTCTGTCTGTCGTATGATTTTGGTCCAACCGGTCAGTCATTTTTTTTTTTAGGGAAAGGCTACGTCAGAGAAGATCTAGAGTGCAGCCATTATATGAAAAATTTTGATGTGGGACACATTCCACTGAGGTTACCTAGAGCTAAGCAGCTGCTAGCTACAATAAACAAGAATTTTTCTACATTGGCCTTCTGTAAAAGGTATTTGGATCGCTTGGGAGAGACCAAATATCTGATGGCACTGAAGAATTTATGTGATGCTGGCATTGTTCAGGTAGCTTCTTGCTATTCATCTTCAACCGTCTTAATGAAATTTTTGGTTTTGCGTTTTGTTTGAGTTCCTTATTGAAAACTTTTTGATAGCCTTCCATGCTTCGATTCTACCCTACTTCAACTGCAGGATTTCAATGCTTTCTAGTGTAATTTGGGCTAGGTGGACCTGATATTTCGATCTTGTCTACTATAATTTAGCTTAACGGTAGTCATTTGCATCCGCCGATATAGAGATCAATGTTTTTCAGAAACTATGGATGTTTTTGGTGACAATGGAACAAATATCTTAAAATCAGATAAAGTGGGTAGATGAGGTTTTAAACAAGCAATAGTTGACTCTAATAATCATTGATTTGGGTTTCAATATCTGGGATAGATGCCTTAACAAATCAATCCATAATATGATGTTGGTTCTTGTAGCACATTGCTCTTATAATGGCCTATTCTGGAAACACATCCTACATTCCCGTCATTTCTTTTGTTTTTAACTATAATTTAGATATCCTGGGGAATTCCTAAACCTGCTTTTTTACCAGGCTTGGGTGACAGGTTAATTTGTGTTGCCGAGTCATTTTTAAATTATACCATGTGTAGTAGCCTAATTTTGCCCACGCTTTGCCAGTTCATGATCCTACATTAAGTAGGTTAAAAGGGAGAAAGATTTTATATGGTTTTTTACGCTTACTGAACAAAAAACAAAGTGCTAAAGAACCTATCTTTATAGTTTTAAACTTGTATTTATATTGTTATCTGCACGGATTTATGGTCTTTTCATGCTTGCTGAATTTGCTTTGCTAGTTCATGATCCTCCATAAAGTAGGTTAAAAAGGAGATCGATTTTATATGGTTTTTTACGCTTACTGAACAAAAAACAAATTGCTAAAGAACCTATGTTTATAGTTTGAAACATGTATTTATATTGTTATTTGACTGAATTTGCTGTCACCGATTTATGATCTTTTTTCGGCAATGAAATTCGACGTATGAAGAACTTCGTATGTGTTTTCCTTGCAGCCGTATCCTCCTCTATGCGATGTTAAAGGCAGCTACGTCTCGCAGTTTGAACATACCATCTTGCTGAGGCCAACCTGCAAAGAAGTTATATCTAGGGGTGACGACTATTAAAGGGGGGTAGCTGAAAAGTTTTGTCAGTAATCTTCTTTCTTGAATACTTCTTTCTATTACCATATTACTTAATGGAAGCTTGAACTGCAGTTACACTGTATTGTAATTTTTAGCACTGTGGCTTTGTTTCTTAACAACATAAGGAAACTCCCGAAGTTGTTAGATGTCATGTTTGTCACTTTGTGTTCTCTGGGTGTGTCATATTTGATAGGTGACATAACTTTGTAGGAAGAATCAGACGGAGAAACAGTGAGTTGCAAAGGAGAGTAGACTTGACAATATTAGACATGACATGATTATACGGTACAAATATGATATGAGAAAAATAATTAAAATATAACACAAAAAAATAATACGAATATAACATGAATAAACAAATATTTCATCTGTACAATATAAGTTATTAATGTTTTTAAAATTTATACAAATCATAAAATATTTTAAATAAAATTATGATATGATAAAAATATAAAACTGTAATATGGATATATGAATTGTTAGTCTTAGAGGAGAGGATGGTTATAATGCTTAAAGGAGAGGATGGTTATGGTTGAACTTGGAGACCGAAACAAACATTGCATATGTTTCAAGGTCTGCACCAAAATCTGTTGGTTTAGGTTTCCACCACAATGAAACAACCGTAAGGCAAAATTACTTGGCTAACGTTTTTCTTTTACACTGTTTTGAGAGAAAGTCCCTTCACCGGCTCAGTTCCCCCTCCTCCCTTACAGCTTTCATTAAAGATTTTACCACTTCCATTGATAACGCTATCAAACAAACTGGCCAACGTGATGCAGAAACATTACTTCGATAATAACAGAAACCTAGCTACGTTTCTCGACTTGGGTATAATTATTAGATAAGAGAATGTGTTGGAACATGTAGATGTTTGATTTTTTTAATTAATTTTTTTTATATTTAAAAGATTATAATTTATATTTATATTTGAATATGTATCGGACAGATATTGAGTATATATTTTATTGAAAATGACAAATCGAGTAACATGGAAACATAGTACCAGTGAAGAGCTTCCTCCAGGAAAAGTTGGTGAAAAGGGTGATTCAAAAAGTTTTTAGCAATACTGAATGAGTTTACTAATTTAATTAGTTGGAAGGTCAGTGTGTCTCCTGCTTTTTTATGCTCCACCACAGTTCCACCAAAAAAAATAATAATAAAAAACAAATTACCTGTAGAAAAGAAAAGATTAAGGATGGTCCGGTATCGTTAGCACACTTTCTATTTTTACCTATAGAAAGACGTATCCAGGAAAAACTATGATGAGTGCTTATGGATTAGGCTATTCATTTGACAAGATTTTAAAAATTTAAATCGATTTTACTTAAATTATTATTTAATAATAATAATGTTATCTAAATTTAATTATAAAATATATAAATATTATTTAAATAATACTATAGACAATGGAAAGGACTTTTAGTGTGCGTTTAGTTGGGCAAAAAAATAAAAAGATGGGTAAAGGAGGGTGGAAGAGTAAAGAATAAATAAATAAATAAATCTTAAGTGTGTTTGATTAAAACAAATGAGGGAAAAAAATTAAAAATATTTTTAATATTCACACTTATTAGCAAAAATAAATCGTTCCAAATTAAAAAAAAAAATAAAGAAAATGAGAGTGGTGTGTATCATATGGGTATATTTACAAGTTTACTCGTTATTTTTTAAATATTATTTTTTTATTTTAACTTATAATGGGTATAATAGTAACTTAATATAATTTTTATTTTTTTCTCTCATTTTTCAATCATGCCAAACAATAAAAAAAAATTTTTTTTTCACTTTTTTATCTTTTTTATTAAACACACTAATGAAAAAAATATTTTTTTTTCATCTTTTCATTTATCTCTTTCTTTACTTTTTCATCTTTTCAAATTTCTTTTCATCTTATCAAGTACGGTCTAAAATTAATCTGACTCTTTAAAAAGAAAAAAAAAACTTAAAACTTTCAAAGGCTCGACCAAAAAAGCGTGTATTTCTATCTAACCGGTAAAGATACACTGCTCTATAATCAAGCAACACATTGCTCAATAATCACATTGCACTCCGGTCAGGCATGCCCAACAAACGAGACAAGCCTGGTAACATCAAACAGCCGAAATAAGTAAAAAGCTTAAACTATATTATTAGTTCATTATTTTCTTAAGCTTTAAGTAATATTTTACATAGTAGATTTATTTACGATCCAAAATAAATATTAAGTGAAGTTAAGAAAAATATTTTTACTTCATTCCCAGTTCAAACAAGTACTAAATTAAATTTCTGAACATATACGTAATGCTTATACGTAAAATAATTTCAAATGACAAACTTATATAATAAAATAAATAAATAAAAATCACACAATTTCTTCCATTATATTAAATTAATATGGATTTTATTTTTTATTTTTATGCAAAAAGGAAATCCAAGAAAACAATATAATTTACGTCAAAAACTTGCATAATTTCGTCATAAATATTAATATATTTTTTTCGAATTAGATCACAAGATAAAAAGTAGAACAGTTGTACCGTTCAAAGAAATTTTCACCGTAGTTTAAACGGTGACTGCGAATCTGTGATGGGCTCCGTTGTCATTTCATAAAAGTAGAGTCAATCATTTCATAATATTGTTATTTCACAAATCAATTAATTCCGTCACTTTAACATAATTATGCAATAAAATAATTCTGCATGTCGTAAAAGTAGTACAGGCCAATTGAATCAAGGGGGAATTGATGAGTGGGGATCGCATGCATTGACAAAAGAAACACGTGTGTGGACCACAAGAGTACTGTTTCAAGCGTGACAGTCGGACAAACTTCAATAAATTTTCATCAATTCGAAGGAAATGACGTCTTGGACTTCTCACGCCTTTCACGTAAACCATTAAAACTCAAAATACTATTTTATCCATACACTTGCCAAAAAAAAAAACTATCTATGAAAAGTATAATCATCTCGGGCTAATTGTCTGATCTCAGTCCATGGAGCTATGGTGGCCGAAAGCTGAACATTGTGATTCCGGCCTCGACGGCTGCCTTCCCGCACTGGCCGGGCAGGCTGATATCCCAACCTGCGGCGCGTCTATGCAATTATATGACAAGCATAACGACACCGTATCTGGTAAAGCCAAACCTTGTGGTAATGGGAACCCAGATAAATAGTTATGTTGCAAATACAATGTTTTGGTGGTGCCATTGTACACGCTCTTCACGTACTCCTCCGGGACTGATCCAGTCAGATGGTTGTTATTCAAGAACAGAGTCTCGACTCCGGCCAAGAACGGGGTTATTTCCCCCGTGATGAAATTATGGCTCAAATCCACGATAGATCCCTCACCGTAGGATGGAAGCGTGGGGTCCATCTTGATCGACGGGAGCCCGCCGGATAAATTGTTCCGTTGTAAAAGCAGAGAAGAGAGAGTTGGGTTCAAGAAGAGTGAAGCTGGGATGGGCCCACTGTGTTTGTTCATGCTAACGTCGAGGTACGCTAACTCGGATAGAGGTTCCAGGACGTTAAGTGGACCCCACATTGAGTTCTCGGACAGCGACAAGTAACGGAGAGTTGACGGCAACCTTGGCAACGGTCCGCTGATATTGTTCTTCTTCAAATCCAAGTGTAATAGCTGCGCCGACACGGTACTAGGTAACTCGCCTGTTAACTCGTTTGAACTCAATATCAAAACTTTTAAAGATGGAAGCTTTGCAAGACCCGGTGGGATTGATCCGGTCAGTTGGTTTGAGCTCAGATCGAGAGTGTGTAAGTGTGGGAGAGTAGAAAGGGTGGCTGGGATGGGTCCTGTTAAGCGGTTGTTGGTCAAGGAAATGACTCGGAGACTAGTGAGTTGACCCAGTTGGGGAGGGATGGGACCGGTGACGAGACCAGGGAATAGGACGAGCTGGGTGAGCTGGGTAAGGTTGGCAAGAGCAGGGGAGAGTGAGCCAGCGAGGCCTGGTGAGTCAGAGAGGCCAGTGCCGAGCGAGAGAATGGTGACTTGATTGTCAAAAGAGCAGGTGACGCCGGCGAATGAGGAGCAAGGATCCGGTGCGGCGAAATCCCAAGTGGAGAAGAATCTCGAGGCCGGAATGTCTGTCAGGCCGTCTTTGATGGCTGACAATGCAGCCAGATCAACGGCGCTAATCTTGGGTCGTTGCTGAAACGATAAAACAGCGTCATCGGCACAAAACAGCACAAAAAGGAGAAAAATAAGAAACCAAAAAATTGGTGGGTTTCGGTAAGCCATAAGAGAAATGCTATTATGTAGTTGAATTGAATCAAGAAAAATAGATAAAACCAGATTTTGAAGCAAAGAGAGAGGGAGAGGCAGTGGACGTTATTTTATTTATGAATAGAATATTATTATTTTATAGCTGAAAGTTGGCTCAGTGTGTGATCCAAGAGAGACCAATAGCAGTAATTTAGTACAAAGTTGGCGGAGGAAAGGACAAGACAATGTAATAATTATTGATATATGTAAAGACTTAAAGAGAATAACATTATAGGGGAGCGGGATTCAGACAAGGGTCAATTAAATGATACCTTCATTATAAATAAATTCATATATTTATTTTAATTTTTTTAATAAAATGATAATATTTAAATATATATCATCGATATATCAAATACGTTCCGAAATTATTATTGGCTGGAATTTTGAAGAGGATGTAGGGACAGACGGCGGGAGACCAAGGGATCCAAGACTAAAACTAGAAATGAGATTGTATGAAGTATCGGAATTGGGCTTTTATCGTACGCATTGGATTGTTGAAAGAACGGCTAGTTTTTGCACCGCCGAGACCAAGTTCAGGTAAAAAGAGAAGACTTGGAATAGGTTTGCAAACCGACAGAGTAAAATTTCATCCAATCTTTTGAGACAGATTAAAGAGAATTAATGTTAAAGGTTTCCTGTTCATAGGCAGAATGTTTTCGGTTAAACTATAATATATATATATATTTATCATTATGATTAGAAAAGTACAAGATTATAATAAAATTAATTGGTTCATATATAATATATATGCATATGATTATTTTGATTTACTAAGATAGATGAATAACTTAGAAATATTAAATACACATAAATTATTCAAGAGATCGTGAATATGCCTGCTAATAATATCAAAACGATCCAAATGATATTGTGCTTTACTAATTGCTTCTTCAGAAGAAGGATTTTAAGTAACAGTAACCTTAAATAACCACTTGTTACAACATAAAAAGTATGTTTTGTACAACACAGCACATGAAAGTGTATATGTATATATATATTCGTTGAATTTTTTAAATTTTATAAGTGATTTTGAAAAAATATTTTTTATTATATTAATTTTTAAATCTATTTTATTATATTTTTTTATAATATTTTGAAATTGAAAAGGTTAAGCGAGTTGGTACGAATGTAAAGAGAACGACTAAGTATCGAAGAGACTAGAGAGAAAATGCTTAAATAATTACTTTGAAACTTATTTCAATATTTAAATTAATAATAATTTATAAATTAAAAAAAATTCAAAAGCAGAGAGAAAATGGTAAAGAAATTTAAATTTACTTCAAACTTTTTACATCTGAAATGTTGGAAAATCTCGTGCTGTCTGCTCTACCTTCCTTCGTCTCGGATTAATTATGGCTAAGTGTCGTCGGTAGAATTTTTGAAACACGGGCAATGAAACGACGAGTGTGAGCACGCTCACAATTGTTTGATGTTTCAGCAATCGATACAGATTTGGTCTTGGATTCATCAACAATTATGATGGAGGTTTCGTCACGCAACAGTGGGGGAAGATTCTCCAGTTCCCCCTTCGTCTTCATTCATCTCTAACGCTACTGGCAGTAGCAAACAAAAGTTCATGTCCGCTTGTCTCTATTTTTACTCTGGCTCATTTAAAATTATCGTTGGTATAAATTTTAAAATAAAAATTATGTTTTATCTCTAATATAAATGTTTAATATGAAATGGGTAAAAAATTTTAACTTTTACTATTAAAATTACGGTTGAGCAATAGAAACAAAAGAGCCAAAAAATTAAAGTGTTTTTGAGATTTTAAAACCAATTATGTAAAATGACTTACATTTATAACTTTCTTCTTTGACATTACAATTCCACGTCATATCGCTAAATACTTAAAAATTTTTTAACTACAATTTTTTATTATACATTTTAAATATATTTTTTAATTCAATTTTTTTTAATAGTAATGTTAAACTCGCATTTTAAATTTTATTATCAAAGTTTTCTAGATGTTTTTAAAAATATTATCTTTTAGT
>JBBYHM010000006.1:6793915-6810873 GCA_038381775.1 Adansonia rubrostipa
TGCCCCCCCGCCCCCCCCCCCCCTTCCCGTAGGCGCCCATATTTCCATCGTTTTGAAAGCAACGTTCAGCAATCATTGATTTTATACGAGGACTAAAACACGATAAAAATAAAATGTTGACATGAAAATTGGTAAGTGACCGTTATTTAGCAAAGCTTTTGGTCGACTTTGTGCATAATATTTATTCATTAATTAGTCAAATTGTTAGCTTAAACGTATAGTAATTAAAGATCCTTGGATTTTGAGACTTTAATCTATGGAATATCCTTAATGATTAATATCTTGTAAATAAGATGTCAGTAATCAATGCTTACATAGTTGGATCACAATGATCTGATGATTTTAAAAATAATATAAAAAATAATTAATACAGTAAATATAATAATATATCAAAAAACACGATTATATCATTTATAAATAACACAAATAGGATGGGAATGCATAATTATCCACTGCCTGCATTGATTAAAAAAAGAAAGCCCTATATAAACTATAAGACAAGCAGGCAGCTAATAAAGCCTGTGTCTTTAACTGTTTATCACTCCTTGAAACAAATTATATAAAATCGAAACCAACTAAGAGTATACAACTAATATAAATATAGTGGAGCAGGAGAAGATGAAAACAAAAAGTGACTGAGTATGGTAATAGTAGTAATAAACTTACACTCTAATATTGCTTCAAGTAAAGTGAAAAGTAAAACCACCGATCCTTGGCTTAATCTGATCTCAGTCCCTGGAGCTACGATGGCTGAATACTGAACATTGCCATTCCGGCCTCGACGGCTGCCTTCCCGCACTGGCCGGGCAGGCCGATATCCCGACCGGCGGCACCATGCAATTATAGGACAAGCATAACGACGCCGTATCGGGCAAAGCCGAGCCATGAGGTAATGGAAAACCGGATAAATAGTTATGTTGCAAATACAATGTTTTGGTGGTGCCATTGTACACGCTCTTAATGTACTCCTCAGGGACCGATCCAATGAGATGGTTGTTATTCAAGAACAGGGTCTCGACCCCAGCCAAGGACGGGTTTATTTCCCCCATGATGAAGTTATGGCTCAAGTCCACGATGGATCCCTCGCCGTAGGATTGGAGCGTGGGGTCCACCTTGATTGATGGGAGCCCACCCGATAAATTGTTCCGTTGCAAAAACAGTGAAGACAGGGTCGGGTTAATGAAGAGTGAAGTCGGGATGGGCCCACTGAATTTGTTCATGCTAGCGTCGAGGTACACTAACTCGGATAGTGATTCCAGGCCGTTGAGTGGACCCCACATTGAGTTCTCCGACACTGACAAGTAACGGAGAGTTGACGGCAACCTTGGCAACGGTCCACTGATCTTGTTCTTCCTCAAATCCAAGTGTAATAACTGCGCCGACACTTTTCTGGGTAACTCGCCTGTTAACTCGTTCGAACTCAATATCAGAACTTTTAAAGATGGAAGCTTTGTGATACCTAGCGGGATTGACCCGGTGAGTTGGTTTGAACTCAGATCGAGGGTGTGTAAGAATGGGAGAGTAGAAATGGAGTGTGGTATTGGTCCTGTTAAGCGGTTGTTGGTTAAGGAAATGACTCGAAGGCGAATGAGTTGACCCAGTTGGGGTGGGATGGGACCGGTGACGAGACCAGGGAAGAGGATGAGTTGGGTTAGCTTGGTAAGGTTGGAAAGAGCAGGGGAGAGTGAGCCAGCGAGGCCAGGTGAATCGGAGAGGCCAGTGCCGAGGGAGAGAATGGTGACTCGATTGTCGAAACCGCAGGTGATGCCGGTGAACGAGGAGCAAGGGTCTGGTGCGCTGAAGTCCCAAGTGGAGAAGAATCTCGAGCCTGGAATGTCTGTCAGGCTGTCTTTGACGGCTGACAACGCCGCCAGATCAACGGCACTGATCTTGGGTCGTTGCTGGAACGATAAAACAGCCGCATTGACAGAAAAAAGCACAAAAAGAAGAAGAAAAGAACGGCATTGGTGACGGTGAGCCATAAGCTAGGCAAATCCTGCTACTATGGAATCGAATCAAGAACAAAAAAAACTAAAAAAACAAGCTCTGAAGTAAAGAGAAATGGAGGCACAGGCGGTGGACGTGATTTTATTAATGAATTAGAATATATTTTTTTATGGTTGAAAGTTGAATCAATGTGATCCAAGAGAGACCAATATAATAATTTAGTTCACAGAAATTTAAAAAAAAAAAAAGAAATTAAAACCAGACAATATAATAATAATTGAAATAAGTGAGAGTAGGGAAGAGAAGGAAAATGACGGAAGAGAAGAAGGTGAAGGAGGCAGTGACCTGGAGTGGAGTCAGAGGGGGGTCTATTTGTATGCGTTTTTGTGTCCAAAATTAGTGGCTGGAATTTGGATGGGACGTACGGAACAAGATTTTAAATTGCCGTATGTAGTCTTTTATGGATTATATATATATATATATCAATAATTTACAAATTTATAAAAAAATAGTATATAAATACATTTATATTAAATTAAGATTTATTGTGATTTTTGAAACATGATGAATATTATTGTGACTAGTTTATAATAAATATTGATAATAAAAATTAAAATAATTAAAATTGAAATCTTTAAATGATAATTGTAAAGAGCCATTAATATCATTATTTAAATCATGGTTAGGCACTATAAAATATCTAATGATAGATTAAACTCATATAAGAATTAGATTATTTGTTTGATCTAATAAATATAATATGCATTAGATTCGATTTGAATAAAAAAATTTTAATTTACATTAATTTAACTCAAACTCAAGTTAAATTAGACTTAAATAAAAAAATTAAATCATAATCTAACTTAATTTATCAGCACATTTACACATACAAGAGATAACTGGATATGGGGATCTAGGAGACTAAAAATAGAGATCAGCTTATGTATGGAATTGCATAAGTCAAGATCGGCTGGTTTTTATCGTACAGATTGAGACATTAAGGATGTTAAAAGAATAACCTGTCCTACACATACGTTTGCGACCTTTTTCAGCAGCTTTTGACCCCATAATCTTTATTCTGTTGATTTTGATGAATGTATTATTGCATATTCCCCACCTTCCAGTCTTCTGCTTTTTCATATATCCCTCACGCTTTCCATCCCATGCCTGGATTCCCCTTTTTCAGCCACAACATTACCGCACTAACAAAACGCATCAGTTAAAAATTACATATACTGCCTTTTCTTAAAAGAAAATCGACAAATGTTCTTTTTATATTGCTAGGATGAGTAAATTCAAAATGACTGAAAGAAGTGACACTAGTTAGTTGCCAATTGGTTCTCTAAGGAGAAGGCTTTGATTGTCCACTTTATGAAATCCAATATTACATTGGATTTTGTTATATCCAACCATATGTTAATTTGCTCCATTGTTGTTTTTTTTAATAAAATTAGTTATAATTTAGATTAAAAAAAGTTATATATATATATGATAAGATTTAAATCTAAGTTTGTAAAATATAATTTTTTTTAAAAGTAGTTGTACGAATTAATTAGATTACTATATAGATATTTTCAATTGTGTTGATTTTTTATATATTTATATTATAAGCATTTATATTTAATATATTGTCAATAAATCAGATGATATTTTTGCATTAAAATTAAAATTATTTATATTTATTTTTAAAATTTTTTAATAAAGTAATATTTTTTAAATTTACTGATTATGTATAAACATATACACCATGAATGTATCAAATATAAATTTTATTATAATACCTCATTGTCCGTTTTTATTTCATAAAGTTGATAATACACCACTAGTAAAATTTTGTTCACAAGATAAACCAAATTTCATTTACAATTAAATTCTCAAATATATTTTTTTTATTTGGGAAGAAAATTTGCTAAATGGATATATGAGAATTAAACGAAATAAGCAAATATTAGGATTCTGAATTTTCATATTCCATTTAGGCACAAAAGTTGTTGAAGTAATTTGGAGTCAACATCTAATGCAACTTATTCACTTAATATTGTCTTTGAATTTTTGGGTCATCTGTTTGAAATTGAAATTTCCACTTTATATTGTTTTGTTCGAATTTAATTATCTTTGAATTCTAAATTTTTTTAAATAATATATTGAAATTTTAAATTAAACAATTATAATTAATAATGATTAAAGTTGGCGTTGGACATGATAAAAGGATACAAGCACAAATGGCCGGATATTCAGTTTCAATTGAGATAAAACAAAATAAATGCTATTTTCAATATTTTCCGTATTGTGTCCATATATGGTTGTTTAATTGCTCTAATTTAACAAGTGTTTATGGACCGAGTCAATTATATGTTTAATGTTAAAGATGATTTAAATAAAAATATTAAATTTAAAATGAATTTGAGAAAAAAAATGAGACACACTTAAAAACGGGTTCGGTCTCGGCCCATTTTACAATAATATAATATATATTAATTTTATATTTTTATTCTTTATATAATTTTTATCATATAAAGAATAAATATATGCAATATTAAAATATAAAAATTAAAAATTATATTATTAAATCTTAATAAAAGAAAAATATTAAATTACTAAAAATTAAATTTTAAAAATATATATTTTTAAAAAATAAATTAGCAAAAATATAAAATAGATGAGTTTAAAGGGGTTGGGATTACCCATTTACAAATATAAGTGAACTTAAACAAAATTTAATGTCCATATTTCTCGCTAAGTTGAGCTTGGCAAAAATAAGTGATGTTAATATTATGCTTAAGTTTAGCTCGGCATACGAACAACTCTAATTCAACTATCGTATTGCATGGTATATTTATATAAATCGTGTACGTCAAATTTCAAGTAAATTAAAAACTTTTAACTATTTTTTCAATATAAAAATTAAATATTAAATATATATTAAAAATAATATTTTACATTAATATGATAAAGATAATTAGATCGATTTCATATTTTTCCATTTATTACAATTTCATATGTGCTACTAATTTAGCCAAAGTAGATTAATTTGACATATCAACTGGGTAGCTATAAATGAATTGGAAGTATACGCACCTAGGAATTACATCTTGGCTAGCGTCTGCCAAATAATAAAAATATCTTAAAATTTTTGAACAAAACGCATTTGATCGGGCATACGTCTGATGTGTTCAGATGAATTTGTATGCAAAAGAATAAACGTTGAAAAAAAAAAAAACGTCATTTGATTGAAATTTTTAAAATTTTTAAATTTCTTTCCATTTTTCTTTTCATTTTTCTCGATTCACCCATCCATTCATTTCATTCTATCAAATACATCCTAAAATAATAAATTTTAAATTAAATTTAATTATTGAAATTAAATATCCAATGTTCACTTCTGACGACGCAAGCAATAAAATTTTATCTCATTGTTTTGAGATTTTAAAAAAAATACAGTAAGGGAGAATTGTCTATATTATATGTGCTCGTAAGTTAAGTTGAATTACGATTCAAAAATTAAAATTAAATTTTAAGTTTAAATTTGACTTAACTTGATTTGTTTATCTCATTCATTATTTAAAATGTATTAAACTACTAAAATATTATTTTTATATTAATATACATATATTTTATAATTAAATTTAAATAAAAATATTATTTTATTTAATAAATAATTATTTGAATCGATTAATATCACAAAAATTAACATCAAAATCTAACTTCAATTAAATCAAATCTACTTTATTAAACAAGTTACCTACCTTTAAACAAATCTGGATACAACACATTTTATACTGGACAAACTATGAGCAACTTATTTATTATTCCTTTTGAGGAAAAAAAATTGAAGAGAGAGAGAGAGGGAGGATGCACATGGTTTATGGGCACATGAAGGTACGTTAATTTAGTAAGCGAAGCATTTGATTGGAAAAAGATCATTTGTAACTGCCAGGGTTTGGCAAAAGCATGCATCCAAAAGTCCGATGGTATTATAAAAGAAAGCGGCCTCTGCCTCTCTTTTCTCGCATGTCTGTTTATTCATAAACGCCCGCCTGTGAGTTCTGAGCTACTATTTTGGGTCCATTGTTTTTTTTCCTTTCCTCACATTTAGCTAAGTTTATTCTGTATATATAATATGAAAAAAAAAATTAAAATATAATTTAAAAAATAATATGATACATAAATAATACAAATATTATATAAATATAGCACAAATTTAAAATATATCAAAACTTATATAAATATATAATATTTTAAATATAATTAAAATAAAAAATAATATAAATATAATATAAATATATAAATTGTTGAATCTAATCCTTCATGCTCTTTACTCCATATTATAGAAATATACATCAGGTATCAAAGCAAAACTCCAAAGCCAGTAGATGAAGGGACGAACCGATTTGGTCAATGTGGTTTTGAAGTTTTATATATTTCTTTTAATGCTTCATCTTTGCAGCAACCGAGCGGATCGGATTCATTAGTGAAACTTCAGCTTAGTGCGCCAAAATTGAAGCTTTATTATATACGTCGTCTTCTTTTTCACCGCTTGTTTATATGGATAGGTATACTTCTATTCATAAGACAGTTTGAAATTGTTTTTTTGGCTTAAGTAAACTTGCAACCTATTTTATTATTTAAAAATTATTTTATATTAATATTTATATATTTTTATAGTTAAATTTAAATAAAAATAATTTTTATTCAAGGAATAGTAATTCGAATTCGGCTGACCCAAATTAAAAAATTCATGTCCATGCCTAATCCATTTAGACCTTAGACAAGTCTAACATTGAATATATTTAATTTTTGAAAATATTTTATATATTTAAAAGATTATAGATATATATTCATATATTAAAATATGTGTGAAATATAAATATCAAATTTAAATTAATATTTTAATAAAAATCCGAATAACATACCCTATTAACTTGAGTTAGTATCAAGGAACCAGTTGCCTGCCCTGCTGGACTCTCGTGCAAAAATTTTTTCTCATTCCAGGTGAATGTTAATCTTATAGTTGGGGTATGATCAACAATGCCGTTACCATTATTTTTTAATCTTCTTATAATTAATGTCATCTCGTACCCGCTCATAACCTAAATATATTCTCGATTTCGATTTATTAAGGATTAGGGTAATTGCTATAATGTAGTTCAGGACTTTGCAAGTTTTAAATAATTAATTAGCATGCACCAACTACTTCATATCGCCACCCTTCCCAACTCGCAACCCAGGTAATACTATTAACCAAGATAATAATAAATTGAACTCTTTATTTATGTAAAATCTTAAGCAATAAATATACATTTTTTCTATTCCTGCTGTAATAAATAAATAAATAAATAAAATTAAAATTAAAGTTAAGCAAAATAACTAACAATTGATCATAATTAATGCATACGATACGATAGCATAGTTCCCAAACCATAAAAATTCTTTAATAATAATTAAATTATTAAAAAAATTATATTAATAATAAATATAAATTCAAGGATATTGTTATCTTGTTATAATAATTAATGAAAGAATTTTTAAGATAATTAATAAAACATTTTTAATTAAATGACCCACTCTTAAATAACAAATCTATCCACATCTTATAAAAAGACTACCATTTAAAAAAATCACCGGCAAAGTGGATTTATCAAATTGTTAATAAAATTTTTAAATTTTATCGGTGAGACATATTTAATAAATAAAAAAATTAAAAATAAGATATACAATAATCTCTTAATTTTGATTGTGAAGTAAAAACCGAACTCTACAATTAATGTCACTTAATATTCATTTTAAGATCCTATTAAATGCATTTACTAAATTCTTCATGTAAAGATTCAACTCTCAAATTCTTTTAAATTAGGAATTAGGATGCAATCTAATTCAAACTCTAAAATTAATGCCCAATTTTTAGTAAAGACTTAATATTCATTTTAGAAACCTATTAAATGCATTTACCAAATTCTTCATTTAAAGATTCAACTCTTCAAATTAGGCATTAGGATGCAGTCTTTTCAATTTTCATTCATTTATGAAAAATTAGGAAATTTTATTAGAATATTAATAATATTTTTATTTCTTAAAATAAATTAATTAGAAAACGATTTGATTGAAAAATCGTCAATTGAATAAGCTTTTTCTCAACCAATATTAAATTGTTTTTGTTGGATTGATATAGAACCCATCACACCCAAACCATATAAAAATAATAATAATAAGGCAGTGCTGCGGCTGGACATGGATAGCATGAGGACGCGGGTGCATCAACTAGAGAGGGAATATTCCACTATGAAGAAATTGATAAGAAGATTGAAAAAAATGGTGGTGGTGGTGGTGGTGGTTGGAGAGGTTCGTTGATTCGGAAATTTGGGTGTAAGTTCAGGACTTAAGTTTGTGATTCTCATGAATCGACGGTTACGGAGACGCGAAAGGGAAGGCATAGAGCTTTCCCCTTTAGGAGCATAATCGTCAAATTATTGTTCTAATATGCCACGTAAACAAAAACGTCCAGAAAAGAAGCAAAACAATGAGGAGATTCGGGTATCTGAATTATTAATTTGTATAGTTTTTGGCACTGAAGGAATCACGCCCTGTCTATTTTTATTTATATGGTTTGGGTAGGAAGCCACCTTGTCAGTGAGCGGCTTTCCACGGGAGATCGTTCACTGAAGTGGTGATCCTTATTAATCTAACAAAAAAATTTTAATGTTATTGGAAAATCGCCTATTCAATTGATTATTTTTCAATCAGATAGAAAAAATATATATTTTTTGAACAATATTTTTAAATTAATCTATTTTAAAAAATAAAAAATTTATTAATATTCTAATAAAATTGCCTCAAAATATAAACAAAAAAGATGTAATTTTTATTTATTAAGGGTTATACTTACATAACAACTGTTAGTTCCATTAAATCTAACAATCAGCTCTTTTATCCTAAACTTTTTTAAACAGATAGAAAGAAAAAAAATACAAAAACAAGTTGCATTAATTCTATTTTATTTTTTAAATAACAGATGAAATCTTCAAATGAAAAGAGGTCTATCAATATTAGTTTTCTAAAATGAGAATTTTAACGTTGGCACATGTGTCTCGCTGGGTTACATTTTTAAGTTGTAATTAAACTTGTTTAAAGATTGAGTAACTCATTTGATTTGATCCAAATCAAATTTTAATATGATATTTCATGATCTGACTTGGCTCAAATCATTGTTCCTAAAATAAAATAATATTTTATTTAAACTTAATTACAAAAATACATAAATATTAATATACAAATTATTTTTTTAATATTTTAATATATTTAAACAATAAATTCGGATAGTTGGACCGGACTAGGTTAGATTAAATTCGGTTCTAAACTTAAATTTTAAAATTTTTTGTCACAACTTGACCTTATCTATGAGCAAGTCTAGTTGTAATCGATGTTTAATAACATTTACAAACTTATGGCCACCATTTTTTTTTAATTTGAATAAGGAAAGTTTAAAATTCTTTTTTGCAAGAGGCTGCAGCTTGAGATAATGGAAATTAAGAACTTAATATTATTTTTTTAAAAATGACTGCACATGGTTAAATCACATTCTATTCGAACCTTGTTTTTTTGAAATATGAAATTCATGCACTAATTAATGACCCAATATTCTAGTGCATCAAGAGGTATTTTGCTAAGCCGCTAGGTCTAAGCTAGTTGCAAAATTTTGAATCAGTAACACTGTATCTCTAGGTAAGTTTCTGCATTTTTTTTACTGAGATCAGCTGGAAGGATCCATGGATCAAAGAAGCAATATTTATATATATATATATATATATATGTAAGTATCTAAAATAAAACTTGCATGCATATAAAAAGAAATTAATACCTAGTAATTAAGTGCTGTGAATTCTGGTGGAAAAGTGAAGAAATGGTCCAAAAAGACAGGAAGTCAGTCACGGTAGCGCAGAGAGGACGAAAAGAGATATATGGATTATTTATTACATGCACGGCGTGAGTTATGATGACTAGTGTAGTGTGGGCAACGTTTGGGAAATCGGCACAAATTTTTGCTTTCGGATTCATCAAAATTATGATAGAGGTTTCGTCACGCAACAGTTGGGACTGGAAAGTTTGTCGTCCAAATTCCAATTCCGTTTGTTTGTTTTCTATTCCTTTTTAATGTTTAATTAGTGTTTGAATCCTTACTTTACTTCGATTATATGTCGTTAATAATATATTTGAATATTATTTTAACATAAAAAATATAAATTTAAAGTTAAAATTAAATTATTATGATAAAATATGTAAAACATGAGAATAATTTTTAAAGTAAGGTACAGATTTAAAATAATATAAATATAATACGAATATATGAATCTAATTGTATATAAAACAATTGTGTATCTAAAATTGTTATATTTGAAATATTTTATATTTTATAAATTTTATTATGTTAGTAATTCGTATTATATAATTTTTAAAATATTTATATATTTATATTATCATAAATTATATCTTATATTATATTTTAATTATTTTTATGTTGTATCAACGCTACATTTAATGTTATTAGGTCTAGACTAAACCTGCTCATGGGCCGGACCAGGTCGGGCTTAAGCATAATATTGACATTAAATATATTTACCAAAGCCTTGCCTGACCCAAAATATGGGCTTTGAATTTTGTCCAAGCCCGTCTATATTTGTAAATAGAGAGTCCAAGCCTGTTTAAGCCCATCTATATTATATTTTTTTTATAATTTAGTTTTAAAAAATATATTTTTTAAAATTTAATATTTGTTAATTTAATAATTTTCTTTTATTAAGTTTATAAACATAAATAATTAAACTTAGTTTTTAAAGTTTACACTATAATATTATATATATGTATTATTTATATAACAAAAATTATATAATACATAAAATATTATATAAATATATATAATGTAATAGTAAAATGGGTTAGACTGGGTTTGGATTTTGAAAGTTGAATTCAAGGCTTGATCTATTTTTTTAATCGGATCTAATTTTTTTGTCCAAGCTTGTTTTTTGGGCTTAATATAATTGTCAAAACTCTTTCAATTATCAGATAAACTTTTAAGCTTGAATGGATAACCTGACCCTTGAACAAATCTAGTCGAAACCTCACAACGGTAGCACCCCTTCTCATTTTTCAACAAGCTTGCACAAAATGTGCTCAGAACGCATGAATAGCGATGGATGATTTAGCCACAAACCGCATAAACGCACATTTTATTCAATCTGAGTTTATTTTATTGATGTTAGATTTTTAATTATTCAAGAAATCCTTACTCAAAATCAATCTAAGTCAGGCTAGTGCTGCCTATATTTATATGATATTTTCTTATTAGAAAAATTAATAATTATGTAATATGAAAATTTGAAATTAAATTTACATAAAAATATGAGATAGTTTTTTTGATAAATAAAACAAAATAGCAATGTAGAGTCAAGCCGGGCTTGAACCAGAAATTTAAGACCTAGCACGTTATGAACTAGGATTTCGACTTATGGGCCTGGCTGGTCTAGCCCCTTGCATTTCTTTTTCCTTCTCGGCCCTTGAAGGAAAAGCGAAAAGGTCAAAAAATTATCCCATCTGCCAAATCTTTTAAACTTACATGTACCTTAAGGTACAGTAGAAATAATTCATTTAAAAAATAAATTTTAGATTTAAAATTTTTAATTTAAATTTTCACTATCTGTTTATAAAAAAATGAATGGGAAGAATTTTTTTTAACCGTTTGCTCTTATATATATATATATATATATTCCTAATCAACCATAGCCTCTTTAATTTTATCGAATTAACTCTAGATATTATACACCTAAATCCTTTCAAACCCGCAACCTTCCAAAATCTAATTATATCATCAGGCCAACTAAGTTAATGTTTAATTGAAAATTGTTTGTTGTTTAATACTAATAACTAATAATTAAAATTTAATACTATACCTCATGCACCAAAAAAAAAAAAAAAAAAAAGGTGATGCCTGTATTACGTTACGCATATTATGGCTTTATAAAAAAAAATTGTTCAGCCTATCATTTTAAGTAATATTTTTGCAAGTTAATCGTCTGCATGGTTGCCAAAAAGCGACAAAGGTATATAGATAATTATTGATTTATTACTATAGGTAATATTCTTGTTATTAGTAATTTATTAATAGATCATGAAGATAAATTTGACAAACTACTAGGAATTTCCATTATGAAAGATTTTGCCAACTAAAATAAAGAGAACTTTCTTTTTAAAAAAATAATAAAGAAAGAGTGTACTTAATAAAATAAAAAAAAATAAAGGATAAATAGAATTAAGCATAACCGCCAAGAAAAACCGAAAAGAAAAAAAATTTTACAATTCAATTTAGAATAGTTGCTCATCACTATTGAAAAACTTGGACCAAATTAGTCGGTGCAACTAATTAAACCGATAATCGGTGTCTAATCTAGTTCAAGATATATTATAGATTTATTGTTAAGCTTAAATTCTCTTCAATTATCATAAATACTTGATGTGAATATATACAAACCAAAAATTGGATTTTCATAGATCACAAGAATAACATCCCGTAAATCATAACAGATTAGAGCTATTTTTCTAATTCAAGGAGTATCGTAGTTCTGAACTGTTAACCAACATGCACAGCTACTAACTAAAGCCACAAAATTAAAAAGTACACAAATACAAAACGTTATCAACATCTTCACAAAAGCTCTAAACAAAAAGAGAAGCTAAACACCTGCAAGATTATTAAAGTCAAAGGAAAGTTGATAGGGATTAAATCCACCACTGAGAGCTGGCCAAAAAATTAAAAAGTAACTAAGAATTACATTTTTTTTTCATAATAATAAACTAAGATTCTATTTTTCCTCTTGTTCCTCTCTAGTTTTCCAAACCAAACTAATATTGGAGAGAACTAGTAATAACAATATAAACTAGGTAGATTAGGGCTTAATTGTCTGCTTTAGTATCAAAGTAGAATAAGGTTTTGGTCGAATTAAACTATGAAGTCATTCAAATCATGTTTCTATTAAGCGTTACTCTAATCAAGTCATAAATTAAATCATGTTTGGAATTAGTAATTGAATTATGTTTCCTTTGTAAAAGCAAAACCTTATAATTAGTAGACAAGATATGCTTTCAAGGATGTTTTACAATTTTCTCCTATATAAAATACTCCAATAGCCACAAAAGTAAGAAAACAAGCAAGAAAAAAAATGAAAAAAAAATGTTAGGATTTTGTGTGTTTTAAACAAACCAGTTGATTTATCAAAAATTAACTAGTTGATTTGTCATAAATTAAATGGTCCAACCCACATTTGGAGACTTTTCAAGAATTGTATATAGAACAAAGTAATTTGTTGTTCTTTGACCCATTATTTTGTCTAAGATAGTTATTGAAAGATCAAAAACCATTTCATTTTATTTTATTTTATTTCATTTTATTTTTTTATTCACTTAGCGAATATGAATAAAACCTAAGTGATCAAACTGTCAACCAAAAATAGCAGTAAATTAACAGAAGAAACAAAATACTCCAGTAGTTATAATGCAAGTAAGAAAAAAAAAACATGTTAGGTTGAGGAAGGAAAACGAAGCACCTTGGGTCGATTGTCGAGGGAGAAGCAACTTGGTCTACTATCGAGCGAAGAGATTGAAGCACCAAAATTACCCCAAAGTTTTAAGAAACAATCATGAGACATCAATGGAGGAGAGTGGAACACCTTGGGTAGATTAACTGTGAAATAAAAATAGCAACAACCTTGTTAGGTTTTTGTCTGTTTAGGGTAGCATTGGGTTGTAATTACTAATAAAACTAAGGTTACAATGGTTTACAGGGTTAAAGTAGTGAGAGCATAAAAGATAAATGCAATGTTACGCTTGTAATATAATAATATTAAGGCTGAGGTGGGTATGAGATTACCCCTAACATGATTAAACAGTGTCACTTAGATAATTTAACATTATCTAATTTTAGGAATATTTTGAACTAAACATAATTATCTTATGATGGAATCTAGATTACGGCTAGTAATCTCATGTCACTTGAACAATATGGCCTATTCAACAATCTGATTCAACATATTCAATTGATCAGATTGGTTGAATCAATAACCCAAAATATTCATTTATTTAACCTTTGATCTCAATTTTAAATATTATAATTAACTGGCTCTGTCTTGTTTGCCTGGATCACAATAATTTGGGTTATCATTGGCTTAACTAAATTTGGTATCCTAAACTCGTTTAGGACTTGGATTAATGCATAAGTATTGCATTACCATTACAATATAGATTAAACAAAATATTTAGGCATTAAAAAATATATATTATCTTTAAACTAACCAAAGGAAATTTCTTACCCTTGAGAAGTTCTCGTGATTGACAAATTTTGATTTAGTCTTTATGCAGTCTTTTCTAACTTCTTAGTTTTGTTGGATTCCCCTTATTCTGTCATGGCCGACATTTGGTTGCCATTTGTCCTCAAATATTGCATTTTGGCGACCATTTGTGTACACTATATATGTCTCGAAGGCAACCACTAGTAGCTATGAGCATGAACAACTAGTTCAAAAACACAAGATAGCTATCTCTTTTCTTCCATTTTATCTTGGATTAAGTGAAAAAAAGGGGCCTTTTGCTGTTAATGCAACAATGTAGGGTACATATGGAGGCTTGACCAATGCTTTGGCAATAGGTCTATAAGAGAAGAGAAGTTAGAGGGCTTCGGAATTTATACTTCAGAGCGCACGCTGATACTTAAGTCAGTCAATGTTGGAAGGGAGAAGATAAGCAAAATAGGATTATGTTTATCTCTTACTTTTAAATAGGCCATTGCACCTTTATATAGGAATCGCTAAGTGTTCTTCATTATTTGGGTCTCTATAAAGATAGAGTTTACTGAGGGATAATTTTTCTTAAATTAAAATTAAGTATATTTAAGATATTATTATAAGAAGTTATTATCTTAATTATTGGATAGACATTGGCTTTATAGACATTAGCTGGCAATGTCGAGTTGTTGTCTGGTTCACCTTAATATATCTTACCCCAGTTGCAGTTGGAAATTTTATTGTCAAGCAATATATCATGTTTATTAATTTTGCCTTCTTCGTCGTTGGTTGCTCAATGATGACTTTATACGCTAATGGCTACTCAACTACCAAGTGATCTTCATTGTCTAAGGTAACTAGTAGTGTTATGGATCCTTTAAGAAGGATCTATTGATTAGTGAATTTGTATATCGGTAATGATGAATGCAAGTCACTAAAGTTATACCCCATTTTCTAAAAGACACTTCACTGCGTGCCATTGTTGATTAATATTCTGTCGATCCATAGTTTCCCATAATGGCAAGCATAACTATCAAGTAATTTTTATTGTCGACAACCAGCTTATTATTATTTTTCTAAAACTAATTTTCCAATCATCCTATTTAATCCTTTTAGGGTATGTCTTGACTGCCATAACAGATCATAGGTTTGACTTTTTTTGCACTTACTGGTTGCCTAGCTCTCAGTATCACCTATGGTTACGTTCATTGTGCCCATAACTGGGTGTTTTCCTGTAGCTTTATCTAGAGGTCATTCTGGTTGTTGTGTCGGTTTGTTGTAGTCTTCCCTGATGAACTATTTGATCATTCTTTTTTGTATCAGTGCTTTGATAACATTTATTAAACTGATACATTCCAATATGGCATGGCCAATGTCATCATGGATTTGATCTGCGTTCATAGGTGGTGATCATTCCACCAAACCGTCCCTCATAATAACATTTAGGATTTGTGTTTTACTAGCATTGAGGGGTGTGCAAGATTCGTATCTACTATAAGACGGAGTCCAATACTTTTTCTTAGTCATTTGGATTTAGTTTGCCATCGGTCCTAACTTGTTATCTTAGTACATATCTATCTTACTCCTTTAGGAAATTAATATGTATTTTTACTCGATCACCTAAGGCGATCTCCATGTTGTTTTTTGTTAGGCAACTCAAATTTATAGTTTTTCACTTTGATATTTTTAGCATCAGCATATTTTTTATGCTTTTTTGTAGATTTGGTATAGTTTTGTCAACTTAATGTCTGTTAGGGCATAATTCTAGTGCTTATGGCATACCCTTGAAATGAATGCTTGGATAGCCTATTCATCGTTCAGATCATTAACTTCTAATATGGAAGCATTAAAACGTTTGATTTATTTCTTGTGTGTTTTGTCAAAATTCTATTTGATAGCCACTAGGCTGGTTGCCATTCTAACTGCCATGCGGTACCTATCAAAGTGGGCTAGGAATTGCCTACCCAATTAGTTAAAGTTCATGATAGACCTTGGCTTCAAGGAATACCACAAAGTTTTGGCTGGTCCATGAAGGCTAGTGGGAAAGACTCGTCGTTGGATGGTATTCAAGATGTCATAAAGATTATAGAATGCACGAAAATGGTTAAAGTGATTGGTGGGGTTCGTTGTACTATCGTAACTGTTTGACGAAAGTGTAATCTTCTTAGGGACTAGTACTTATCAGATGACCAAGGACAATGGATTGTGCTTGGCATCTGGCGAATCTTAGTCATCCTCATATGGTTGTTTCAGGTTCTTGATTTCTTGTCAAAGTGCTACCACTTGGTCTACTAGGATAGGGTCTTATGTCGGGTGCATAGATCTATCGATCTCCCCTTATCTTGCCGGTCAACTAGTGTGTGGGTCAAGTAGTTGCTATCTTAGGCTTTGCTGCTCTCTCTTTATTTGTCTGCTAATCAGGTTAGGTGTGATTGCTATTGCTCAAGCTATGGTTTCTAGTGTTTTGACTTGGGTTTCTATTGCTTGGGCAAGTAAATGTAGATTTTGTTGATCGACTTATGCTTGGAGGAGCTAACTAATCTGCTATTGCTGTTGCTATTGTATAATGGCCTACTAGTTTGCCATGTCTTACTGATGCTCTTATTGTATAATGGCTTATTAGGTCGCCATTTGATTTGCGAAGACCTGGAATTAGGTGAGGTAGTGGCCTTGTAGATCAAACTATGA
>JBBYHM010000006.1:6835314-6845715 GCA_038381775.1 Adansonia rubrostipa
TTAATAAAATTAATATAAATAATTTAATTTATAGTAATAAAAAATTGATATAATTTAATAAAATTAAAATTTTATAACTTACATAAAAAAAAAAGTTAGCCATAAATTCAAGAATCCAAAAGTAAATTAACCATTTCTAAAATGCATTTTAAAAAAGTTGCTCATTTTCTACAAAATTATCAGATTTATTATATTTTATTACTGTAACTTTTTCACTCTTTTTAAACATAATATATGTTTTGTAATATACAAATATTCTAGTTTCTTTTATTTTCCTACATATAACATATACGTATACAAAAAAAATGTTTTATTTTTTAATTTTCTATTAATTCTTCTTTAAACTATAAAAAACAATAATACATTTTATGTGCAATTTAAATCATCACAATTCAGTGATAAAATTTTTATAATTTTGGCTTTTATTATTTGAAATGAAATATTTCATTAGATAATTTTATATTTATTAAGTGTTATTATTTTATTATCTTATACTTTTAAACGTAAAAAAAAGAAAAAGAAAAGAAGAGAAAAAGAGATAAACCTAAAAATAGCAAAATGTATATGCTTTCAATTACTTGTATCGTATTATTTTTCTTTATTAACAAAACATAATTTATGAAAATGAATATTTTATTAAGTACTTATCTTTATTTGATCAAAGCCAAACATGTAACTAGCGCAGTCTCGGCTTCTCCTTTCTTGCCAAGTACATCGCGCACGCATCTTCTGGCACATCCCCAAGGCAAGCCCCCGCTCTGCATACTTCCTTCAGGCTGCTTTTCTTTACTCTTTGGCTTTTACCTTTTCTATCAAATTTTAGTGGCATCAAGGCGACCATCACCGTATCCCTTCGACGGGTAGTTCTTTAATCTTTTGATAGTATGAACTTAATTGCTTTTACCCTGTTTGTCTGTATAGGAAAAGCAATCTGGGTTTTATTGAAAACCTGCCCGACAGCTTCTCCTTCGAACCGTGCTTAATTTACAATCACCCCCATCCCCTCTTTGGAACCCCTTCACTCTAGATCTGGAAACAAATAATTTTTATTATCTGATGCAGTTCTTGTCGGATAAACATATTATGTGATGCAAATTAGTTTGGGCAATTACGAGGAAATTATTTGACGCCCATCAATTAACAATATGAGCATCGAGCCATTTAATAGGTATGCTTTTTTTTTTTTTTAACTTAAAATCAGGGCAAAAGAGGGTATCCCAAAAAGAGTTTGTCAATTAGCTTATTTGATTATTTATGAAATTGGAATTGGGAAAACAGGTTGGTGAAACTTGCAGCTCGGGCGTTCTATGATGACGTGACAACAAAAGGAGATAATCAACCAAAGACGGGTCGAGGGGATAATAGAGGGATTGCTGTTGTAGTTCTTGATGCTCTTACAAGGTATTGTTTCTTTATTCATCTCTTGGAATGAATTAAAAATGTTTTTGTTCTTGATATGTGTGTGAAGGAAAAGAGGAAAAATGGTTTTGGTTGTTGGAGATATGGGAAGGTAACTTTGAAGTTTTTTTTTTTTTCTTAAGTGAAACTAAGGATGCATTTTTATGATTTAAAATAGAATCGTAGAGGATAATTTTTGTTGAAGTTATGATCTTGTTCGGAAAAGAAAGCACAATTGCAAGCATTGGAAATTGACTACCATGGACTTTGAAATGTGAGACGTCAGAATATATTTTGTAATCGGTATAATGCTGAAACTGAAGTGCTAGACTAGGCTGACTACTTTGGCAAGATTTTTATTATTTTTTTTCCAATTCAAAACGAAGTCTTGCCATAGGAGCTTTGTATTAATAATTTTAGTAAGATTTATTTAGTTATGTCATGATGCCAAATATATTTATTGCCAAGAATAATTTCCTGTTGCATGAAATAATTATGCCTGCTTGTTTGAGCTGCCTTTTAGGCTTACAATTTGCTAGTCAACTTGTTCTGTTATTGGAATTCATAGTTTTTTCCTTCATTTATAGGAGACAATGGGTTAGGGAAGAAGATTTGGCAAAGGAGTTGAAACTACATTCAAAACAACTTCGGCGGATTTTACGGCTATTTGAGGAAGAAAAATTAGTCACCCGTGATCATAGGAGAGAGGTTATAGTCTGCTTTAGTTCCTTTGATTTTCTCTTCCCCTGGAATAATGTTTCTTAATCGTCACTCTGTGTGGTGCTTAACTTTTCCTTCTCTATCTGTTCTGAATCATCGCCGTCTTATCCCCAATTATTTTTCAAACATGTACTAAGCATATCAAATGCTAGTGGCTCATTTTCTTTTCCCTTATTTTCTGTCTTCAGTTATACATTATTTTCTCATAGAATTGAGACATAGTGGTGGTGTTAGTGATCAAAAAGTCTGGTTTAATTTTTATATGTTTTATTTATTCGTTAAGATTTGGAGCAGTGCTTGGTTGTATTGAACCCTTTACTTTTGCCTTTGTAATGATGTTTGATTTGGTCACAGACAGCTAAAGGGGCAAAGATATATAGTGCTGCAGTTGCTGCTACTGTCGATAATCAACAGGTTGTGAAAGAGGGAGAGGAGAAGGTTAAATTGCACACTCACTCTTACTGTTGTCTGGATTATGCACAGGTTGCTATTTTTATTTATTTCATTCTTTGCCTTTTCCAATTCTGATATGCATAGAGTGATTTGTTAATAGTTGATTGAATAAAGAAGGCACAAAACCCAGGGCTATTGGTATTGTACCAGTAACAGTGGTTTCGGCTAGTATGGGCCTGTTTTGGGGGAAAAAAATCATTATGCAACCAGCATTGTGTTGTTTCAGTTTTTGTGCCGGTCTGTACCATCCCATATTGGTCCACACCGGCTGGTACCACACTGTGCTGGTCGATATAAGACTTTGATTTCTTTTTTTATTTTTAATTTTTTCCATTTATTTGATTTTTTTAACCAATCCCTAATGCTTTTTCCTCTCATGACCACTCTTTTTTTTTTCCCCATAATTTCATTCAAAATAAAATTGTATTCATTAAATTAGGCTAGTGAACCTTATTAATAATAATTTACTATATTTTTCTAATATTTTTATTTATTTTATATCTTTTATGTTTAAAAATTTTAGATATTTATTATTTAGAAGTTTGAAAAGTTATATTTGAACGTATGTAGTGGAGATGTATTTTCTCGTTTATATAATGTATATTTTATTAGTGAATTTGAAAATGGTCTATATATATATATATACACACACACATATATATATGAAAAAAAAATTTAAAAATTACTGATAAACCCAAAACGGTATACTGAAACACAGTGGTACTAGTACATACCAATATTAAAACGAAAACTTTAAGCCTACGGGTATGAGACTGACTACCTTGATAAGATCTCTTTTGCCTTTTATCCATTTTATAATGTGCAGAACAGCTTCTGACTTCTGAGTTTGTGAAAATCTCTGAAGCAATGTGTTTTCTAGATATATGATGTTGTTAGGTATAGACTGCATCGTATGAAGAAAAAACTAAAGGATGAACTTGAGGACAAGAATACTGTTCAGGAGTATGTGTGCCCTGGCTGTGGGAAAAGGTTTCTGCCACTGCTTCTATCTTTCCTTCCCGTTTTCTTCTCTTTTTCCTTTCCTTGGGTCATTTGAAATGCATATTTGTCTAGTGAATTAGTAACAATGAAAAATTGACGGTGTCCTGTTGTCATCTTTTCAGATACAATGCTTTGGATGCATTGCGATTGGTTTCTTTGGAGGACGAATATTTTCACTGTGAAAGGTGCAATGGAGAATTGGTGGCAGAGAGTGACAAGTTAGCAGCGCAAGATGTAGGAGATGGAGATGACAATGCAAGACGACGACGGCGTGAAAAATTGAAGGACATGCTTCAGAAAATGGAGGTAACATTCCTTTGAAAGTTCCTGTTTATTACCTATTGCATATTCATTTTTACTTGATCTATAATGTGAATTTATTGAAATAAGAAAGTAATCCCTTTTATTGCAAGTCAACAAAATTTTAGTAAGTTCACAGTTACACACACACACACACACACATTTTGTATTGTAATAAGGATGTAATTTACATCAGATTCTTTTTAACCAGCCATAATTGCTTTGGATGTCCTTGGACTTGATTAAAGGTTGAAATATTAACATTGGGCAAGTCAGTGAGGTCCATTCTAGTTCAGCTTAATTCTTTGCTGTTGGCTGCCGTTGTGAAGGAAGCTGGTGTGTCATATGTATTCTTCTTGAAAGGGGGAAAGAAAAGGAGCTTAATTATTAAAATAGTAATTCTTCTCGATGGGACCCATGTAGCTGTTAGTCTATTGTGCTTACATAGTGTAGGAAACACATTATTCAATCGATGTGCACGTGGATAGAGGAACAGGTTCTGTGGCTTGAACTTTGCTTTGCCCATCGTGAAATGTCCTTTTCTAGTTTTATTGGTTGATTCTGCCACATCGATGATATTGGTCCATGCTTGCATTCAAAAACTATGTAAAGCTGTAAGCTAGTGGGCAAAATAGAAATCTAGATGCATAGCTTTTGTTTTCCTGGAAAGCTAGATGCTCAAAGGGGTGGAATGAAGGCCACAAGCTTTAAGCTTTGCTTTGTATGCAAAGCAAATGATTCTAGTTTCTGCTAATCTTTCCTGTTGAAATTTATTGATTCTTTTTGTCATTGTGTTTTCTTTGACAATTCTTTGCTGTTTTGTACATGGAAGATATTTTAATGTATGTATGCTTTTTTATTCTTGGAGGGCAGGAGGGGGGACAGCATGTTCATGTCTTGTGGACTTTTGATTGTAGCTTTTACATATTTGAAGTTTGTCAACTCTATTTTTCTATAATTTTGAAATGCTTATTCCCTTTGCCTTGTTGGATTAAACTGAGTATCAAAATTTTCTATATGTTACTGTTAAGCAACTCTAGTGGATGGTGATGTAAACATTTGTTGATTATTGGTTGTCATGTGCTTATATTTTGCTTACTCATTTGTCAAGCAAGGGAATCCTTCAATAATAGAAGAGGGAGAAAATCGAAAAATAACACCAGACCAGATATTCATTAAATCACCTGGATAAATGGAAATGAAGTTGAATTGATCAACTTTAGCTCCGAAAAGACTAATTATTATCTCATAGTTGATTAGTCTGCTGATTAGTCTTTGTTTTTGGCATTGCTCAATATAAAGAAATAATTAAACATTCACTGTACCTTAATCGACACTAAAGAGCAGAATTTATGAAGTTTCCATATCTTCCACATGAAGAAATCAGGGAAGTTACCTTTCAGTCCTCTCTCTGCATTTTGCACTCCAAATATCCTCCAAAAGAAAAACCTTCCCTCTGTCACAAACTTCTGAAGATGTTTCTTGCAAAAGTGTCCCTTCAATTCTTAATTGTGTGCTGCTTTGCTACCCTGCATTTGGAACAAGATTGAAATAGTACATCTCGTTGAGTTCTCACTTTCTCTGGAAAACTTACCTTCACTGTCTTACATCTTTCTCAGCTGGCCGAGTGATGTTCAAACCCATCATTTGTACCTCATCAAATGAGATTTCTGTGTGCCTTTTTGTTTTCAAATACTCCATTAAATTCTGTTAGCATCACTCTTTACCCCTTTGAATGTGATTCCCTCCACGCTAGAAGTTACTTCTCTGATCTCTGATTAATAGCATCTTGAACCATGCTAGCTATAGAGAGGAAAGTCCTGAAGGAGATATGAGAATGGCCCTAATCTAGTCACTAGAACGAGCATTATACTGATGGATGTTCACTGTTTCTCAGATTTACTTTGAACCTGAAAACAATTTCAAAGCAGAAAACACACCAGATGAAGTCCTGTTGGAATGATGTGAACTAAGGGAAAACAACCTCCTGCCCTTTCTAATATCAGTAGACTTTTGAAGAAATTAGGTTGCTAGTCAGCTGTGAGAGTTAATGACTTGGCCTGAAAAGTACCCATGAGAGTCGGTAGACCTGAAAAGCATTCATTGAAAGCTGAATGAAGTTGCAGATATGATTTTCTTTCTTGTTTTTGTTTGAAAGATGGCTTGAATACTGCAAGCTATGCATTTCGAAGATAGTAGTCGCTACCTAAGTTGAATCTAAACATTGATGACTCTAGAAAAGGGCAGCTTGAAAGACAAATTTTTACTAGGTTAGATTTAGAAGAAGGCAGCTTGAACACAAATTGTTACTAGGTTAGATTTCATTCAATAAGCTGCAGTTACACTGCTAATATGAACTTTATTTATTTCTGTCAATCTCAAAATTATGATCAAACAGCAAGAGACATTTAAGCTCCTTTAAATTTCTACTTTCCATAAGAATCATGAATAAAATAAGAGAAAATCCTAACATTGATCGCCGCTACCTCCTGGAGAGCTTGGGGATAAACGATTGCAAAATTTTCCTGTCCTCAGATTGTTAATCTCTTTCACCATAACGATATTTCCTTACTAAATAGCTGTAACAATCAGTTTTGATCATCGTACTTAGTCCTTCAAACTCCATCGCATTTAACTTATTTGCCTATTTATTTGTCTTACAGTATATTTTGACTTCATTCTTTCACCACAGAAATATGCAAGCCTTTTTGACTTCATTCTTTCCATTGTGCATATTTTGTATGCCATTTTTAAAGAGTTGACACAATGAAATGACTGCAGTCACAGCTTAAACCATTAACAGAACAACTCAACAGAGTAAAAGATATGCCTATTCCGGAATTTGGAAGTCTCCAAGAATGGGAAGCTCGAGCTAGTGCTGCTGGGCGTGCTATGAACGGTGATTCTGGTTCTAATGATCCTTCCAAAAATTCTCAGGGTTATGGTGGGACACCTATGCCATTTCTTGGGGAGACAAAGGTAAGATTTACTTCAACTGTTTTTCTCTTTGTTGTCTCCTATGAGGATCAACAGCTTAAAATTTACTAATAAGCATGTAATGTTGATGCTAGACTGGCATATTACTTCTGCGTGAATTATTGTAGTTTATTTTTCTAGAAAATTTTTTTGAATGGTATTTGGGGTCATGCATCCACAATTTTTGGAGGTTCAAATTTGCTCAAAATCTTATATCGAGTGTGCATGAATTGTAATGCAACATTCTAACTTAACTAATGCATCTGGTGTCTTTGTGAAAGCTAGTAAGCTCTTGCTTTTTATTTAACCAACCAAACCATATATGCTGAAACAGATTTCTGCTTGGACCATAACTATTCCAAAGAGTCAGTTAAGCTCTGCAGGATTTATTACTGTCATGAATCAGTGTTCTTCAACCAAACGATCAGTGTATTTGCAATGCTTAGTATTGTTTTTTGAAGTGGATTTTTTATTCTTGCTATTTGTACCGGAGATTATCCTCTACAGTGTTGGGCATGCCATTTCTTAGTTTCAAATGTTGGATATTCTACCATCAACTTGGATTGTTTTTAAAGCTTCTTGGCCCTGCGTGGCAGGTTGAAGTTGCATTTTCTGGTCTTAATGGCAAGGAAGAAGATGTCAAATCTGAAAGCGCAAGCACATCCCTGAAAGTTTTACCACCTTGGATGATAAAGCAAGGAATGACCCTGACGAAGGAACAACGTGGAGAGGTCAAGCAGGAGTCAAAGGCAGATGGCAGTTCATCACAACCAGATTTTTCAGATGACAAAAAGTCGAATGTTGAAAATGATGATAAGAAAAGCATACAGGTATGTACAAGAAGATGATTATTATTCTTTCCTTTTTTTTTTTTTTTTCCCTATGCCATCTAGTTCTCATTTTTCCTTCATTTTGCCGTCTCTTAAAGTTTTAACTTATTAGAATTTAACATTTTTCTTTTTGGTTTCCTGTTGTTTGAAGGATGAGTATCTTAAAGCTTATTATGCTGCTTTGTATACGAAACAACAAGAACTAGAAGAAGCTGCTAAGAAACAACAAGAATTGTCAGACACTTCTGAAGCCACTGATCTTTCTGACTCTTCCAAGCGTCAAGTTGGTATGAAAGCTAAACGTGATGACAATGAGGGAGAAGATGATATTGATTGGGAAGAAGCTCCTGTTGCAGGTAAGCGCCGATTTTTATTTTGTATTCAGAATATAACTTGGTTTCTCTTTGATGATGATGAAAACTATTCAAAATTAAATGTTTAAATTACTTAAAATTTTAATCTTGCTTGTTTGTTCTTATGAACCATTTAATGTAATATTTCAATATAATTTAATTCCCTTCTACTTTGTTGCATTGTGATTCATAATTGAGTATCATATATAGAGAGTGGAATTCTAATAACTTTTAAACTGAAGTATTTGTTGTTGTCTATCATATTTAATAATTCACTTCTTAAATATAAACAGCATACCAAATTTACCTTCAATTTCGTAATAAAATCTTCATGAACTATTAAACATAGTACTAGATAATAAAAAATAGTACTCCTTTTGTCTCAAATTGGATGTCCACCTTTCTGCATGAAATATCTCAAAATAATGCCACCTTGTCCAAAATGGAAAATGTTTCCTTTCATTGAAATATAATTTTGTGTGGGCCAATCTAGTTTTTGTGATAAGCAAGGAACTAAAAACATTAAAGTGGACATCCAACTTGAGATTTTTGGGTGTAAAATTCATCGTTTTATTGACTGGCTTCATATTTCAATTGCACCAACATTGCTGCTTGCCAATAATCACATCAATCAATATCTAAAACATAAAGGATATTGTAGGGTATATCTTTGAAATGCCATACGTAGAATGACTTTACTGTATACATGCATGAGATCATTTTTTTTTTTTTTACTTTCAGAAAGTTTTACTTTCTTTTGGCCACAAAAAAGTCTCATATTTTTATGCTATTTAAGGTGTTCATAATTACATTGGACAATTGTTTTCATAATTGGTCACTGCCTATTGTGGTTTTATCGTCAAACAGTTACTGTACATAGATACATGCATATTATATCACAATTTATAATAGGATTTTACATTATAACTACTGCTGGTGGTGGGGCAAATTTTGTCACCCACTGCCCTGTTTAAACATTTAACTCGTCTCCGTGTGCATGTTATAGTAATAATAGAAATAACTTGCAACAGTTCAAGTTAAAGTTTGCTATTAACTTTCGACACCAGTTACAGAAGAAAGTTGATATAAGTTCAATCCTCCTGGCCCTCGTATCTTTTTGATACAAAATGTGTCCAACTAGTTATAATTCATTATGATTATGATGTTGGTGTATTTCCTAGTGAAAATCTTCCATCTATGCAATTTCAGGCAATACAATCGAGAGTTATAAAGTCAACGACTTGAATGTTGAAGCAGAAGAATCTGGAGATGATGAGGATGATGTAGACTGGGAGGAAGGCTGAGAGGGAGCATATGGTTTTTCTCAATTAAGGGTTCAGCTCCCGTGATCTTCATGGCATTAGCAACGGTAATGGTTCGTTTAAATGTTGGTCTCATTTTCGTATTATCATGTGCTTTTTCAAGATTTGAAGCCCTTCCAAATTGTTCATTGGTATCAGCTTCGTCCATCATTCCTCGACTTTGTGCCAACAGGTGCTTTGGGAAGTCCAAAAATGATTTTTTCTGGCCTTAATAAATGGATTTTACGAAGTTGTTCTAAACTGTGGACAAAAGCAGTTATGTAACAAAAACTATTATCATAATTTTCTACTCTGTTTCAGTTGTACGTCTTAATGTTGTTTGACCGAGGAACCCGAATTACTCATTGGAACTGTGTATCAATAGAAAGGATAAAAAAAAAATGGTAAGAAGACAATTATCTTCGTTGACTTTTTTTTTTTTTTTTACAATAATGGAGGTGGCAGTTTTAGTACAAGAGATATTACAAATGTTGATATTTGAATATAAGCTTTGTTTAGTGTTATATTTTAAGAGTGATTGCGACGATCAATTGAGTGTAATCTCGAGTTCCATTGCTATGCTTTTTTGATATTTTATGCAATATCAATACCTTGAAATATATGGATACCGAGAAGATGGAAGTTATTAGTTTAGAGGTGGCAATTAGGCGGGTTCAAAACGGGTCATTTCAGGTTTGGGTTTTTTTTTTGAGTTCGGGCCAATTTGAGTTTGGGTTTATTCGTGTTCGAGTTTTTTTGGGTTAAGGTCAATTTGGATTCGGGTCTATTCGAGTTTGGGTTTGGGTTTGAGTATATTTTACATAATTTTTTATTTTATATTAAATGTAATTATGTTTACGTAAATTTGAATTTTAACCCTAGATCTGAATTTGGCCTGATTTGGCAGGAAAAAAATCTTAGTTCGGTTCTATGGGCATAGCCGCGATTTAAAAAAATTTTGAATTCTAAGCTTATGGTCGAAATTGGCCTGACCGACCCATTTAAACATAAATCATTATTCATAATATTAAAAAGTTATTTTATATTAATATTTTACATATTTTGTAA
>JBBYHM010000006.1:6878565-6908304 GCA_038381775.1 Adansonia rubrostipa
GTATTCACCTATATCTCCTACGATCAATGCTGCCACTTCAGATCCACTTGGTGGAGCATAATTTCTTTGCGTTTGATCCCTTGTTCCTATCAATCTAAGCTTCATTGGAACATAGTCTGATTCCTGAAGTCTATCTCTGGCTGTTCTGAAAACCTTTACAATCTCATTGTTTTGATTAAGCATTTTGATTAATCCATCAACAATAGTCCTATCAATTTTAGATTCATCATTGTTACTACTCAAAACAGTCATTCTATTAGCACACCCATTCTCTGTATCATATATATATATATATATATATAGCCGAGCAAACTTAGGATTTTGGCTCATAATAGGAAGTAATGATCCTATCTTATGATGATTTTGTCCATTAATCTTATAAATATATGGGCCTACTCTATTATTCGTGGAGCTATTAACTTTACCACCAGTAGAAGTAAATTGAAACATAGAGTTATAAATTCTTATGTTCTCTTTAAATTTAGCAGCCTTAGGACCACCCCTCTAATCAAGCAAGTCATCTAAAAATTGTGGTGCATTCCTAAAAGGAGGAAGTCTAACTGTCCTTTGCTGACAACAAAGATAAAATGTGGGATTTGTAGTTTGCTTTGAACTATCAGTCCTCTCTTCATACCACATCACAGCTTTACAGAAAGGACAAATACACTTAGGACCAACGAAATTAAGGCAGCATAACACGTCCCTATAATGTAAATAAAAAAAAATATTAACCTTAAATGTAATAAAACATCTGCGATAACAAATCTAAAAAAACAAAATCCTTGTGACCTATTGTAACTCACTGAAATGACCATTCGATCTTCTTCTTGCACGGCCCTCATTTAATCGTTGTTGTTCTTCTTCCTCAGAAATCACACCCTCATAACACAAGTCAGATGTGCCTAGAATCATACTTAAAGCCCTAGCAGAACTGCCGGAACTTGTTGAAGCGGTGGAATCAAATTGGAATTTTTTTGACCAATGATTGAATTTTTAGGGATAATAGACCTTAAGACTTGTGCTGAAAGTGTTTGTAATTCACCATTAATCCTAACAGTGGAATGAACTCATAAATGAGGTTGATCCCCATAGTTGACATGATAATTATTCAACTCATTGCTCACAGTGTTCATAATAGGTAATAGTGAATCCATTGAAGTATCATTCGAACCCTATAAGTTTTTTTCTATTTATAGCTACGGTATTTAATCTTTGAACACTCTTATTCTCCTTTGGAATAATAATCCTGTGACTCGCGCATCTAGCAACAGAACAATCAGGCATAACATTGGAATTGGCATTGTTTCTTCTCCTTAATCTGTTCAATCTTAATCTATTCAACCTTCTAATCCTATTCTCTCTCGTTCGGTTAATATCATCCATAATTTAGGTGAACAATAACTGGTTTTATTAACCAAAGACTATATATGGAATTGAAGGTACAACTAAAAAATAATTACACATCAAATTATTATACAAAAAAAATAGCCATTTCAAAAGACAACACATAAAACAAATATTTAACAGCCTATTTAATAACTAAAATATATATAAACAAAGACAACCTAAGTAATCATAAAAAATAAACCATTAAAACTAAGACTGACCTAGGAACCAAAGCGCTGTAATGACTGGTATAGTCCTTGCGACAGAGAAATTAGATGCTGAAATGGCTAAAGCAATCCCTGCAACAATTAAAAAAAAAGTCAATAACAAAGTCTCCAATTAGCTTGGAACAAATCCAAAGCAAAACAACTTATTAAAACTAAAAATAGAACAACTGAAATTACCTAATGAATCCCCGTACCAACTAAACAACTAAAACTCAAAACATTCTAATATTAATAAAATTTATCAATATATAACTTTTTCTAGTTTTGATCCCTAATACTTACAACATCTGATAAAATAGTTAAAAAAAAAACTTAGTCAATTTCATTCATTTCTTTTAAAATCATAAAACATTTATCCCCTAAATAGAGCGACTGTACTTAAACCGCCAAACCCAGAATCAAAACTAAAAAAAAGAACAAAAATAGACGAGAAAGAAGAAGTGAGAAAGTATAGAAAAAAATAAAAATAAATAAGAATCAAAAGAATGAACCTGCAACGACGGAAGCAATGGTGCAAATAGTATTTTGCCTTTGCGTCTCTCAGTTTTTCATCATGGTTTCTGCTGTTGTTTCTATTTTCTTACTCTTATATTTAAGAAAAATTAAATTAAAAAAAAAACGGTACGTCGAATACAGGTGTCAATGAGAGTAGCACCTGAAAGTCTGACCTTTAACAAATGTTCTGCTTCAAAATATCCACGTAAACCTCCAATAAGGTATCAGTAAAAGTAACACCTGAAAATCCGACATTTAACAAGGGTTCTGCTTTAAAATACTCACGTAAACCTATTAATAATCTATTTTTAATCTAATGTAAAAAAGCCCAAAAACATAACAAATTCTGCCCATACACGAAGCCCATTAAAACTCAACAAACCGCACAGCTGTCCATTTCTAAACCCCTTAGGGATACTTCTAATCAATAGAAGAAAATAAGAATCAAAAGAATGAACCTGCAACGACGAAAGTAATGGTGCAAATAAGATTTTGCATTCGCCTCTTTCAGTTTTTCATTGTGGTTTCCGCTACTGTTTCTATTTTCTTTCTCTTATATTTAAGAAAAAATAAATTAAAAATAAAAAACACATCCAATGCAGCTGTCAATGAGAGTAACACCTGAACGTCAGACTTTTAACAAATGTTCTGCTTCAAAATACCTACGTAAACCTCTAATACAGCTGTCAATGAAAGTAACACCTGAAAATCTTATCTTTAACAAATATTTTGCTTCAAAATATCCACATAAATCTATTAATAATCTACTTTTAATCTACACTAAAAGAACCCAAAAACATAACAAATTCTATCCACACACAAAACCCATTAAAACTCCAAAAAAATGAACAGACGTCAATTTCTAAACAGCTTAGGAATACTTTTAATCTAAGGTACAGATACACTTTGTTGGACTTAATTCTATTTCATCTCTTAGTATGCTCGGAAAAAAGAATAGATATGATGTGTACAATCATTCAAGCTTGCATTGAATTGATAAAAAATATTAAATTAATAAAAAGTTAATAAAAACCGAATTAAAATCATAAAAATAGATTTCATATTTTTGTTGTTTAAAATTTTTATAAAAAATCATATTTAAAATTTTAATATTATTAATATTTATTGTCACGTATATTATTTATAAATTTTCATTACTTTATTTATTTTAAAAATATATAGCTACATATTTTATAAATAATTAAAATTAGTAAATATATTAATTATAAAGTTTTTGTTCAATGTTTAAATAAATAAATTTATTTTTTTAATATAAAATTAAAAGTTATGAAAATAAAAGTCAAATTTTAATCCTTTTTATTTTTATTGATAAATTTATTTATATTTGAAGTTTAATAAAAAATTAAAACTATGAAAATAAAATAACTTTGATGTAATTAATATTTTTATTTATCATCAAGGAAATATATTTAACTAAAGACTTTTAATAAAATTAAAAATCTTACTTATAAATTAGATAAATATTATTAATAATAAAAAAATTTACAATGGTAATTTAAAAAATATATACTTATAACTATTTTCGTCAATTCAAAAGATTTTTTATATTTGTGTTTTTATGTATATATATATATATATTAGATTATAGATAAATAATTATATATTAAAATTTAAGCCATTAAATACTTATTTATATTAAATATTTACTATATTTAATATTTATTTATTATGAAAATCATATTAATATTTATTTTTTAATTTAGTCAATTGATTAAATAGATTATTGAAAAATTTTCACGAAAAGGGGAAGTGGGATTGGATAATTTTGACAATTCTTGTATCGATATCATTTTGTATTATTTTCATGTTATAAATCATGCTTAAAGTATTATATATTTTATATAAATTTTGATATATTAAAAATTTACATTATATAATTTTTAATATCGTACTGGTGGGGGTATCATTTTTGTTTTGATATTTGATATGTATCGATATTAATATGTTTTAATGCACCGTTTTGGCCTTTGGTTTTTTGGATTTTGAACATTTTAATTTATATATATATATATAATATTTTTAAATATAAAATAAATAAGATTAGATAAATTTTATATATAGAATACTCATCCACTATATATCATGTTCTAAAAAGACTTGATCAAACATAAGATGATTAATATTCTTCTATGCAATAAGGCTAAAACTTTTCAATGACTGTCAAATTTACTAGTAATTATATCTAATATTTATTAACTAGTAATTATGTCAAATATTTATCAATTTTACAATCAATATTAATCTAATTTTTAAAAGATTATGTTACGTATTGATCGATGCAATTATTTTTTATCGGTACAACCAAAACAGGCTAATACTTATCAATTCGGCCGATACAAGTCGGTACCAAAACTGGAACGATACCAAAGGCTACAGGTACCTGTTAGTTAAAAATTGGTACGGTACTAGCCATCATAAAATTAGTATATTAATATATTCACATTATATTTATATTATTTTTATTACATTGTTCGTATCAAATACCTATCTCAAATATCAAATATTTAGAATTATAAATTTGAAAGTTGCAAGCCTCATCCAAACATAACTTGGAAGTTGAAAGTAAAGGTATCCATTGTCACGTGCCTTAAAAAATTTTAAATTTTTTGCTTAAGCTTGAATTCCTCCGATCTGACTTGATTAGATTAATCATATTTTTCATAATTAATAAAAAATAAAAAAAATATTTTGATATTAATATTTATATATATTATAATTAAATTTAAATAAAAATATTTTTAATTATTAAATATTAATTTAAACCAAACTAAACAACTTAAATTAAAAATATATATTCAAAATTAAATTTAAATAAACTAAATTTATCAAATCTAACAAATAACTTAAACCCAATAAAAGCTTTAGCGAGTTAGGACTTAGGAGGACCAACGACAAATCTCCAAGGTATTACTCTTGTTGTCTGTAATACTCCCAAAATCAAAGAATACTTAGTGGGATCCGCCATCCCCACAACCAACATTAAATTACGCCAATTCCTCCCCCCCCCCCCCCTTCTTTTAATTTTCTTCCAAAGTTTAACCCTCCACAAAGAAAGTACCCTACGTAATCCATAAATGCACATGCACTCAGCACATGCTTGCTTACTTTTTCTTTTAAGACTATGCTATGATAATAAAAATAATAATTAAAATTTATAATTGTTAAACTATTGTACATTTTAATTTTTTGCTTACATATCATTTTTATATTATATAAAAATAATATTAAATTTATTTTATTTATTTTAGTAGAGTTTTTATATTCTTAACAAATAACATATTCTTGTTAAAATATATATGTTAAAAAGTGAAATATGTTATAATCTCATAAATATGCAAAGCTTTTTTATTATCTCATAAATCTTTGTACAAGTTTCTCCTTGTAACCTTCAATAAAGTTAAAAGATTATAATATGTTTAATTTTTTTTAAAATTAAACTTTTATTTTTAAATATAAGTTAAGGATATGTGTAGTTTATTAATTAAACCTTTTGAAAATTAGAAGCTTTACACAGATGAATGATATAATTTGTAAAAAGAAAAAAGTTTCTTTGTTTTTATTTAGTAAAAAAAGGAAAATATTTCTTTTTATTGATTTGAAAAAAAAAGAAAAAGAAAAAGGAAAATATTTTAACTTTTAGTTATTAATTGGAAGATATTGTAATTGTAAGTAAGCAAAGCCACAACAAAATACACACTTTCTCTACCAACGATTTTCTCTTTTGTCAATTTCTTGATTTTTTTTTTTTAAATTTTATTCTTTCTTTTTCAACAATTTTTCACATTCTCCTTTTTTCCTTCACTCTCCAATCTCCATCTATCTCAAACTTCCCCTTAAAGCTGCCCATCTTCTTTCCTTTTTTTTTTTTTAATATTTTCCCCCCTTCTTTCACTTTATTTGCTTTCATTATCTTTTCATATGTATTAACTATGGCTTCCTACTCCTAACCATTACTAACATTCTCTCTTTTCTTTTACCCCTTTTTCTCTCATTTTTTTTTGGGGTTCTTTTGGTATTACGTTACAAAGAGGAACCCACTCTCTGTTTCTTTTGGGTTTCTCCCAAAAACCTTTTTCTTTTTTGCCTTTTTATGAGAGTCTTTCTTAAGGGTCTTTTTGTTTTCTAGTTAGCGTTTTGGGTTTTCATAGTTGGGGGAGTTTGTGAATTTTAAGGGGTAGTTATGGTGAGGAAACATGGATGGCAACTACCTTTTCAAACCCTTCAGGTAATAGAACTTTCATGCAAGTTTCTCCAAAAATGCTCCAAAATTCTATTTGATCCATTTTTTATATCTGTCTTTTTGTTCCTTTGGTGTTTACTACTCAATATTATGTGAATTGTCTCTAATTTAATTATTTTCCTCCAATTTAGTGGCAACATTTTTGCTTAACATATTTTATTTTAGTTTTTTTTTTTTTTTTTGCTCCTTATATGTTTTAGTTTGTTGAAATAGGAATGGCTTTCTTTAACTTGTTGGGTTAGCATGGCTCATTTTATGTTTTCTGGTGTATTGCTGTCTTAACTCTACGTTGTTTTTAGCTAATGGTTGACACTATGGAGATCATAGTTTTTTTGAACTAATTCTGGGTTCTCGTAGTTCAGTAGGGTGGCATTGGATTTTAGTATTGTTTCGTTTGATAAATGGATGGATAAGGAAGTAATAAAACTGCTCTAATTATATATTGATTGGGGAACATGTTGGGTTCCACAGTCCTGGCTTGTTCTTTAAAACTGCTTGTGTCTCCTATATGAATGGTTGGTCTGTCTTAGGGTGTTTAGAAGGTTTTTTCTTTGTTTTCTCAGAGCAACTTATTATCATTCTTTAAGCATATCGTGGAAGGACAAAAGTGAGATTAGGCCCACAAATTGATCCCAATCATGTCTTGCTTATCGCAGTTCCTTTAAATCTGCAACGAGACCTGTCTCTGTATTTTACCTTGACAAAAGAGGCCTTCTCTGGTTTAGGTATGCTTCAATTTAATGATTAGGAAAGTTGAGGAGAGGAAGCTCTATCCAACACCCGGAGCATGATTGTTGGGGTATCTCATTCTGAAAAGTTGCAATGCATGTCTTTAGGTTCTTTAGAAGGTTTCTCTACCTTCCTAAAGTGGCTTAATGTGAAAATTAGCTCTAAGCCTAATCTGTATTCCTGGAAGGATGAAAATGAGGTTCTATCCATGTGTGATTCTCAAATTAGTCCCATTTTCTGCCAGTTTTTTTTAACTTGTACCACATGTTCCTCAAAAGAGTTTCTGATTTAGGCACACTTAAATAGATTTATCCAACCACCCCGATGGAAGGGGAAGAAGAAGACCAGCCAAGGCACATGTTAGGTAAACCAAGGGTCAGTATTCAAGAGTTCAGAGGTAGGTGTGTTTCTCAGTTTTAAAATAGGTGACTAATGAACGGAGGCTTCATGAGTATGTAGCATCCTTTGGGGGTAGTCAAATATTGGTCTGATCCTAATTCATGGGTCTACTCGGTACAATAATTGGTGATTAACATGCTTCTGGGATGAAAGCATTCATTACTATGTATCTGATTTACACTCTAGACAAAGGTCAAGCCTAAATTTCAGAGGTAGGTCAGTCTCCACTTCAGAGGAACCTCAATTGAGAACTGTAATAGACTAAAACTGATATTAGGAAAGGCATGGGAGGCACTGGTTTGAGATGATCTCCATACTTCAACTCTTATTAAACATTTAAATCTTTGAGGGGTTGTATTTTGAAAGTATGTTGTGAAGTTTTGTTGGATAAAGCTGTTAAATACTTTCTGCTTGATAATGACTTTTATTCTTAAATACCATTCCAAGTAAACTTAGGCCAGAGATGTCCTCCTTAAAACCTTAGCCTTTTATTTTTCCTTCTTTAAGGAGAAGGAATCAGGTAACATTTTCACCCATAGAAGCTGGAAATAGTAAAAATATTTCAATGTTTTTCTTCAGCGCTGTCAATGTCATTTGTGTGACAATCTTTGTGTTGCAATCACAAGTAAATGGCAGCTATCAATTTAACCTGTTAAGTCTCAATTTTTACATTTCGAATAGGCTATCTTTTGATGTCTTATCCTTTATGAATTCAGTAATAACTCTTTTGGATTACTTACATATTATTATATTTCCTTGATCTTAACTTCCTGTTTGATAAGTTGTTGCAATTACTGTGTTTTGCTTGTTAGTGGTTGCATTTTATGCTTTCTTTGCTCCTTTCCTTAGCGGCGCATTTGCGAATATGCTCTGGTTGTGACTTACTCATTGGTGGTATGTGAATTAATTTGTTTTCTTTATAATAGGGTAACACAAAATACTTTACTCTCTTACATTTTTGCACAAGAGATCTAAATGGATTGCAAATTCAGGACATTATTAAGGTCCTGCTACTATGTCAGACTGGAGTGTGAATTGTGCCAATATTTTTTATCCATTTTAAGATACGAGTTACTACAATGAAGACTATATGGTGCTTGCCCTATCTACAAATATTTTTTGGCAAAAAAATGATTTTTTTTTTTATTCTGCATAAAGCAGTTTACAACATAACTATTGAATCTTATGTCACTCCCATTACTCTTGTGATGGCAATGCAGGCACTCCTTGTTTTTATTCTTTATGTTTGGTGTACTGCAATTAACCCTGCTGATCCTGGCATCATGTCCAAATTTAATGATGGAACAAACGAATTTGATATAAAGCATGGTTTATCAATGAAGGATTTATCTGGAAAATTTGATGAACTAGGCAATGGTCTGCATTCATCCCCATCAACGGTTTCCAGAAGTTCCATACAAGCAATATACTCGAGTAAGAAAGGTTCAGTGGGAGATAATGGAATAGTAGATGCTCCAACGCAGTCTGCAATCAGGAAATCTTATTGCATTGGAGGAATCTTTTGTGCCTTATTTGTTCGCGAAGATTGTTGCAAGCAAGAAGGGGCTCTGAGCAAGGCAGTGAAGATGCTTTGTTCTACATGTTGTGCAATGCTGAGGTATTTTGGAACTTATTTTGACTTATCCTTTTTATTGTATTAGATCAACTTTGATTTTCATCATTTCTAGTAATTTTATTCGTCTATGGTGCCCTTAACATTCTTTTCCCCTATAAATTTGGAAACTAGCTTTTATCTTGTTCTTAATGCAATTGTGCAGTAGGGGAAATTGTACTTCTAATGAAAGCTTCAAAGCGGGAACATTTGATATTAATTGTTGTGTCCTTTTATTGGCATAATTGGATATGTGCCAAGATATCTATTACTTTGATTTGACTTTAAAGCCTATAAAAATTTAAGGGAAATAAAGAAAAAATAAACATTCTTTTTTGGTCTCAAGGTTGTGAAAGTCAAATTCTGAAAAGAACTTGAGAAGTATATGGTTCACCTTACTAGGTTCATCTTCCTTTCATTGCTTTTAAATAGACCTTCAATCACCTTTCACATGTTTAGTTTAAAATTTATTGTTTTGGGTTCTACACATGTGAATGATGATGATCGATTTATTAGAAAGAAATGTATTAAATAAATAAATAATAGAGGGAATCACAATCCCTTTCTATTACAAGATAAAACTATGAAACCATAATAGCATTTAATTATGTCTAGCAAATATCTTTAATTCTAGCTGTAAATGTTAGTGTAAATAAAAAAGAAACAGAACTTTAAGAAATTTATTTCTAAATTCTAGTATTTTCTTCTACATCAAATTTTCTCAGCTTGGTAACATCCTTCAGTCAAAATTAAAGGTTGCTGAGATCTAATAAAGGGAAAAATTAAACTTCTTTTTCATTAGCTTGTTAGTGGTTAGTTTTCTCTTACCTATGTAAGATGTCCTTCCCCATTAAATTGTGCTCCCTCAGTTGCATTCTTGATAGATATTGTGTATTTTGTGCAGCCAGCATCATCACTAGTCCACTATTCTGTACTATGTTCTTCGTTACTTCCAGAATTTTCATATGACATGCTTAGCATCAATCTTATCAACCACTACAAATCCATATGACTGTAGGCTATTACTTACATCCCGTCAAATGTCAATGCTGCTGCCAGATGAATTGTAAGGCAACAGTAACAAGTAATGCCTGAAACCAAATTTATATATTCCAGCAATTAAAACTAATAAAATATATGGGAATAATATTGGTTTTTTTAGAGACCCAGCTTTTACTTTTTTACATTGATTAGAAACTGGAGTTGTTTGTTTAACTAATATGTAATCCTTTTAGGCTGGATAAACAATTTTTTTTTAGTGATCTGGCATTAAGGGGAGCAATTAAATAGTGTATCGAAAAATTTTTTCTTATCTGAAAGGTTGGCAATATCTTAGTATGGCTTTCTTTCTCACTTATGAATGATGTAAATGCTGCAGGTGCGCAAGTTTTGATCATCACTGCCGGGTAAATATTTTTATGTTTCTTTGAGTGTTCTTTATAGTCATGTTTGTGCAAGAATATCTTTCAACTTGTTTGGTTTTGGCATATATGATTATTTGTTTGTGGAAATTAATTTCCATATCATATGTGGCTGCAGTGGCTAAACAATTGTGTAAGGCACAAAAATTATGTCACATTCATTTCTCTCATGGCCATGAGTGTTGCTTGGGTATGTTTTTCTAGTCAATTGTTTGTTGTTTAACAATCATACTTCCCAAATTCTAATGATGCTTCTCTCTCTCTCTCTCTCTTTCTATGGTTCAGCGAGTTATGGAAGCAGTCGCTGTATTGTTGTCTTAGTCTGTTGCTTTGTTAACAAGAAGGGCATGGAGACTGAGATTGTTGATAGGCTTGAAAATGGTTTTCTCATGCCCCATTTGCAACAATTGTGGTACATCCCTGACCAAATGCTGTGAAGCTGATGTGTAACTTTGTGATTCTGTTTCTGTGTCATTATAAGTACTTAAGTTGAATCTAAAAATTTATAGGTTGTATGTGCCGCAGTTTCTATCCTGGCTTGTGTACCCTTGGGTGAACCTTTCTTCTTCTACATAATACTTATCAGAAAGTTTAGTTGCCAAGAAATTAAGCATTATTGTTTTTATAGCTTTAGTTTCTGGATGACAAAATGTTGAAGATATTCACATTTATATTTAAGGTTGCAGTAGTTTTTGAATTTCCTACATATTGGTAATCTAGTAGAATGGAAAAAGTAAATGGAGTTGACTTATAGCGCTAAGGTAATTTCAATAGCAACTCTTTTGACTTATACTTGGGATCAGGGTATTAAAACTTATGATTATGTTGTGGCAATGAGAGCAATGAGTCAAGCACCTGCTGGAGCATCGGTGAATGAGGAACTGCCGAATGTTATGTATTCTCCAACTAGATCGGCAACGACAGGCGTGAGTGGTGGAAGTTCTCTTGGCCTGCAATATAAAGGAGCATGGTGTACCCCTCCAAGAGTTTTTGTAGATTATCAGGTACTATCAATTAAATGTCTTCTTCATTCATTTTGTTTGAATGAAACTGTAAGTGATCCAATCTAATATTACAGAACATTTAAGTGATCCAATCTAAGACTACAGATCATGCTTCAAAGATAGATCCTTTACTGAAAATTGAAATATTTAGACCTTGATTATATATGAGTTGAAGGCTAGGTTATGTGTTCCTACTAAGCAGTATAAGAATTATGAAATTATAGAAGGAGATACCAAATGAAGCCATCTCCCGATCTCATATGCTGAGGTGACTATTCCCTTTAACATTAAACTTATGTTCAGCTGCTTCCTAGGACTTGGGTCGCCTTTTACATCTATATTCTACAACTGATTTATACTTGTTATAAGAGTGATGACGTGAAACTTCTGTTGATATGGTTACATCAGGATGAAGTTGTGCCCCATTTGGAGCCTGGAATGGTCCCATCCACTGTTGATCCGGATGCAACTGGTTTTGCAAAAAGAGGGGACAAGGACCCAAAAGAACTATTTGTATTAGTGCGTGGAAGCTTGCAAAGTTAGATTCTAATGATGCCATGAGGGCAGCAGCCAGAGCAAGAGCATCTTTATCTGTTCTACAGCCTCTTGACAACCGTTGTTCAGCAGATCCTGAGCGTAGTTCCAGTGGCAACATGGGCATTAGAAGTAGTGTTAGCACAAAGGCAGGTGGAAATAATATAAAGAATGACCACAGATTATCACCATTGGGAAAATCTTTTGCTCCAAGTCAAGGTAGTCGTGATGAGTATGAAATAAGAAATCAAAGTGTAAGTAGCTTCAGCAGTCCAAGCCATATTCATGAATTAGTCACACGGTGTCCGCTACCTCAAGGAAGAGTAGCTCTGAACTTGCCTTGAGAGTCTAGATAGGGATTCGGTCTCAAGCCAGCTTCCCATATTTGTCCCTGGAGGTTTTGATAACAACTCTGCATATGTTTATGGTTTTACGTAGATTTCAGTTTAAGTCCTAATAAAGTTTTTTTTACAATTTTTCCTCAAATCCTTAAGTTCAAAGATGAAAGGGTAATGAAAATTGAAGAAACCTCTCCGATGAGGTCCTTGTGAATTGGAACCTTGCAATTTTGGGCTAGTTTAAACTAGATTATTTTGCATGGTTCAAGTGGTCTTTTCTCATATCAATTATATGATTTGGCTCTTCAACTTCTGGTGAAATTTGTGAAGTAAGGTGATGTCAAGAGGTGAGTGTCTCTCTCTCTTCCCTTTCTGTCTCCATTGAAACCGGGTAATGATATTTCTACTTTCATTTACTTTTAGCTTTTTCTTTTTCAAAAAAAAAAAAAACCAAGCTTTATTGGTGGGGTATGAGTAATTTGATTGTCAAACTTTAATTTACTCTGTTTATTTGCCTTGAGGGATTTGTTAACTCGTATATTAAGTCGAGCACCTTGATTTAGGGTAGTACAAATTCAATTCCGGGTATTCTACTTACTGAAATGTCATTAGTTCTGACACTTTCCTCCCTCCAAACATGTATAGGGTTATAATCCTTTCCCTTACCTAAAGTAAAGTACTCAAAATGAAAAGAACTTTCAATAATTGAGTCTTCTTGTTGGTTAAAAGAATCAAACCTAGACTGAGATGACGTCATTGAACTTTTAAGACCATCACTTTCAGAGGTCTACTAGGAAGATTTAGGTCAAGCTCATGTAAGATGATTTCCTTGTAAACAGTGATTCTTTTCGTTAACTTTCTTTGTTAGCTTGAAGTTTGAAAATAGATTGAAAGATATGAGGGAAAGTAGCATAAGATTATGAAAATGAAGAACTCTTTGCCCCTGGAATGTAAACTGATTTGACCCCAGAAAAAAAAACTCAGAAACTTATTCCATGAAATTATTCAATTTTGGTCGGTTGGTTGGTTTTTACATTTTGCAGTGTGGCATATAAGATAATTTTCAGGATTTGGCTAATTGTTAGAAGCATTTGCTTAATGACCTACTATTATAGCACCCTTATCTGTATGCTTCAAATCAATCTCTTTAGTAGATTATGGACAACATTGAATCTAGAGCGGAGCCTAAGAGGTGGCATCCTGTAGATATGTGTTTCGAATTTCAAGATCTACAATATTTTTTTCTTATTCTTAGATTATCGTCTCTTTTACACTAAAAACCCCCTAGATTAAGGTCAACATTGTCATAACAATTGAGGCATATTCCATGCTTATTTTCACTTAAGCCTATTTGAAGGGAAATAAAATCCTACAGTTGGGGTTTTCTGCTTCTTGGGTGCAAAGAAAAATGCGATACGCAACAAAAATGTTGCATCATCTTAGAAACAATGGGTGGGGGACGAAATTCCTTTTCAACCACATTGAGGGCTTAGGCAGGTAGTTGCCATCTTGTTGCATTGACCGGACTGAATATATAGAGGTGCTTATGAGCTGGGTTAGACGGTTGATCTCTCTTTTCCAAGGTTGGTTTGGCTTGGTTATCGAATCCAATAAGCTTAAAAGTATTAATATTTTGGTATTTTGAATATATTTTAAAATTAAAACTAAAATTTAGTATTTGCAGTCGGATTTGGAAGACTCAATATGTATGAGGGTTAAGCTCATGCAAACTTATGGACCACATCTAATTGGATGCGATAGTTTAAGTTCATTTCAACTTGTGGACAGATATCATTGGACGTGACTGTTTATACCTAAATTGCTTGTGGAACAATATGGATGAAACTTAAATCATAGTCATTGTAAGTCGCATTCTTTTAAAGAGAATTATCTTCGGTGCAAGGCAATTCTATTGTTTTATGATGGGATCTTTTAATAGTTTTTAAAGCATAGTAAATAGTTTTTTTTATTATTATTATTATTAATATTTGGACCTACCCGATCTGAGTGAGATCCATGTCTACTTTATGACAAAAGAACTTCAATATTTCTTGTTTGATTTGGTTTGAAAATCTATATTATTATTTAAATATTTAAAAAATATATTTTTATATCAATATTTATATATTTTTATAATTAAATTTAAATAAAATTAATTTGTATAGGTTAAATTATAAAAAATTATTCAATACACTGTTAGTACAATTTTTAAATTTCATAAACAATGCTAATAGAATGATACATACTTATTAAATATAAAAAAATTATTCTATATACAGTCAATGAAGTTTTTAAACTTTACTAAGCAGTAAAATGTTAATATGATAGTATGTACTCTTTAAATATAATAAAAAATTAATTAAAATAAAACTAAGGCATTAAGCAACGTTTAATCTACTTATAAAGATAAAATATTTTCACAGCTAATATATTAAATATTTATCTTAAATATAATAAAAAATTTTATTATCAATCAATCGAATAGTAATTTTAAATTATAATTGAAATGAAGTTAAGAGCCAATGTAATAATTCATAAAAATCTATCTCAAATTCAATCTTAGTGGGCACAAACCAAGTTTTAATTTGGACAGAATTTGACATGGTAAGATTGAGATCTGCTTTGCCTCTGTTGATTATTTTTATTTATTTTCTTTTTTTTACATCTATATATATATATATATATATATATATATATATATAAGTAGCACTTAGAAATTTGTGGCCATAGATTCCACCTTGTGGTGCTGCTTAGTAGAAGAAGCATCAGCGGCAGGGAAGATATTTTATTGTAATCTACTAAAGAAAAAGGGGTGGAAAGTAAAATAATTAAATTCGATAATTTATATATTTATATTATATATTTTATTATGTTATAATTATATTTATAATGTTATATATTTATATTTTATAATTTAATAATAATAATTTATATTATAAAAATTTTAAAATATAAATTAATATTATATCATATATTAAATATATAAAATATATCATATTTATATATTTGTATATAAATTATCAGATTTAAAAATACTTGTATCTTTTCATATATCTGGGCAGTGGGGGCCTGGTGGGGACTCGAATGAATTTGAGCGCTACTATAGGTGTCACTGTCTCTTGACGATATTTTTTCTTTAACTATGGTTGGGACTAGACTTTGCGGTTGAGGTGTAAATGACTAGACTTATCAACTTTTCCACACAGTATAATTACTTATATGAAAATATTATATAAAAAAATTTATATAAAGTAAATTATTAACATAATAAAATTTAAATAAATATAAAAATTTTAAATATTAACAAATGAAAATATAATACTTTATTTTTATATCATATTAAGAAATATTTAATAAATATATGTTATTGTTGCATGTAGATATTAAGTTAATTTTTTTATTAAAATTATTTAATGAATTAAATAATTAATTTAATTTATTAATAATAAAAAATTAATTATATAATTTAAATAAAAGTTAATTTTATATTTAGTGACTCGAAATAGAAATTATTGCATTTCTTTTATAACTATGATGGGCACTTTGACCTTGAGGCGTAAATCAGCAGTGAGTTACTCTAATTGTAAGTCAAAAGTTCAGCCAGGCTTACTTTTTGCTTGCTTGTCCTGTGGCTTCAGTTTTCGAGCGTTTTAGGATTCTTTCTTTTTCCTGTTTGTTTTCTCTTTGTTTTTATAGATAAATATGTTTTAGCACTATTTTCCCACCTACTTTTGAATTCACGACCCTTACTTTTTTCATGAAATTGTCCCACCACCTTTTTTTTCCCCTGTTTTGTAGAAAGGGAATTTTAAATATATATATATATATAAATATTTAAAGCAAGCGTCACCAAACAACTTGTCTATATATTTACAAATTACAATAATTTTACATTTCCATAACCAAAAAAAGAAATAGAAAGGTTTTATTTCGCCGGAGACGTTTCAAAATTGAGGCTGCTCCTCGTCATTGCTACATCATATGCCACTGCCACCTTCTCTTACTTTCAATATATATATATATATATATATATATATGTATGTATGTATGTATGTATAAAATAAATTCGATGAAGAAAGCAATTCCAATTTGAAAACTCTCTTCATTATGAATGGAATGGATAACATATTAGTACCATGCAAAACAATAATGGTCAATTTTAAACTAAAAATTTAATAAATCAATAAACCTTCACTTGACTCGACCCATCCTATTTTGTTATTTATATTTTTATTTTATGTGCTGTTTTAGTCGAGATTAAAAAAACCGGATTAGAAGTTAAATTAAAATTGATTAGATCTTTGATTTTTGATTCAATTGATTTAATCAATTAGATTGATCCATTTGCTATATCTATATATTTAAACATTAAGTTAATGCTATATAAATGTTAAATATAGAAAAATTGGCAAAAATATGCATTTGGTTAATAGCATTTTAACATATTCAAAGGCCAAGCAAGTCGCTAGCCCAACTCAAACCTAGGTTTGCTTTTTCTTGATTCAGCTCAATGTGATTCGAATCACTATTTATTAATTAAAATAATATTTTTATTTAAATATAATTATAAAATATATATAAATATTAATTAAAAATAATTTTTTAATATTTTATTATAGTTTAAACAGTAATTCAAGCCAGGCTAAATTTAAGTGTGGATTTAAATTTCAAAATCTTTTCATGTCGTTGCCCAACCCCTAATGGTAAGATTTTTAATTTGAAACTAAGGGGTTGAAAATTTAAATTTCATTAATTACAATAAAATTTTTAAAAAATATATTATAACCGTTTTTTTAACAATTCAATTTATTATTTTTTTATCAATTTCAGATTAGTTGAACAGATTTAATTAATTTTAATATATTTATTAGATCGATTTTTTATTTAACAGGTTCGATCCAATTTTTCAATTATAGTTTTGATGTGATTAATCGGGAAACGAGAAGACTTAAATTTGCTTTCTTACCATAAAACTTGATTCACCACTTAATGTGAAGCCCACAATTTTATTCGTTCCTATTTTTTTTTTTAAAAAAAAAATCAAATCTTACTAATTCATCAAATTTGGTTCTTAAAAACTTACAAAATATTGGGAAATGCATATTTAAGAAAATTTGAAAGAAAGATAAGAGAAAAAAAAAAAGATTTAGATCGAAGCTTTTGATGTGAAGTTCATTCCATCGACACAAGGATGTTGCATTTGCTCGTAATGATTAAATCATATCTTATCTTACATCTACCTTTCTAATCATTATAAATATAATTTTTAAACATTAAATATTTTATTATTTAAATCATATATTTTTATTATTTTTAATTATTTATTATTTAACGAATGACTAACAAATGATTCACGGATTAGATGTATTGTAAATAATCCTATAATCAATTGACACAGTTTTCACATCTTCTGCCTTTAAAAGAATAAAGGTACGAATATATTTTTAATATATAAATATTATAAAATGATTTTGAATGTGTGTGTGTATATATATATATATATACACTCATTTTTGTAAATATTTTTATTGAATTTATCGTTGACATTAATTTAATTGAAAAAATATAAAAAAGTCAGATGAATAATAAATATCTAATTATAAAATAAGAATATTTATGTTTTTTAATTTTTATATTCTTCAAAAAAAATACGATTCGTCTTTCACCTAACGGGTGTGAAAAATTTAAATATACATTAGTTTTAAACCCGTGCAATGCATGGATATAAATTATATATTTTAAAAAATAATTATAATAAAATTAATAAATTTTATTATTTATATATTTTAATTGCAATTAAAATAAGTAATGAAAAAAATAAAAATTAGAAAACGATATAACTAATACACATCTATTGATTATATTATAAGAATAGCCCCAAAACTAAAACTAAAATTACTCGAATAAGTACAGAAAGTATGGAGAAAGCAATTGGAATACACCTTAAAATTAAAACTATTATTAGAGAACCACTTCTCAATTTATTGCTAATAATCACAAGAATAGCTATTTTGGAACGTGATCAAATATTATGGTTCTTTTTAGTTGAGTCTTTTGGTTCTAAAGCAACCAATAGTTATAGGGTTGAAGTTTAAATTAATTTAGAGTGATTTAAGCTATTAAAATTAATTATATTTGGTTATAATCAAATCAAATCTAATTAAAAATTTAAGATTAATTGATAGAGATTTAAGCTATTAAATACAAATATAATTAGTTTAGCTAAATTCAAATCAAATCAAATAAAAAAATAAATAATGAACACATGACATAAATTCAAGATAAATAGTAAAATTATTCACATAGGGTTTTTTTTTGAGAAACACTTTATTTTTTTAAAAAATATTTTATTTATTTTTAATAAATTAAAAATAAGTTAAAATAAATTTCATCAAATATATTCATGACTAATAAGTTTTTTTAATTTATTTTCTCATTTTATTTGTATAATTGATAAAATCAAATCTAACTTATTTATATAAGGCAAGAATATTTGATATTTAAGAGGTAATAGCTCTAACTAATTTAGCCAAAATAATTAAATTTTAATTAATAAAACGCATTTATTTATATTATTATATATACATAATAAATGCATACACACACATAGCTTAAAATGCTGAGTTAACACGTCATAGTCGAAACATATATATATATATATATATATATATATATTTCAAAAATGTAATTCAATGGTTGAATATTTATAGCTGCAAAAAGATTGCACAAATTATTTTATGTACTAATGATGGTAATTCAAGTTTTATCCTTTAATATAATTTTAATTAAGAGATATTTAAGGTAAATAATAATAATAATAGGTCAATGTAATCAATGTTGTTGTTATTATTTTTTTAAATTAAAAATAAATCAAATAAAATAAATTATTTTTATTAAAAGGCACATGTCAAATTTTTAAAATCCTCCGCATATAAAAATATAAACTATTTACGTAAGATTTTTTTTATATTTTTTGTAAAAAAATTTAATTTTTTTATATATTTATAAAAGATTTATAAAAGATAACGATAATTTTAAAAAAAATTCTCAAAAAACCTTTGCGAAGAAAGGTCTTAGGAAATTATTAAAAAAAAAAATCTTAGAACGAGGATAGTTAGATTTAATAATTTATATATTCGTATTATATTAATATATTATTATGTTATAATTATATTTAAATATTTTTATATTTATATTAATTTTAATATATTTATAATTTATATTATATAAATTTTAAAAATAAATTGATATCATATTATTTTTTATTTTATGTATTAATTTATATAATTACGTTAAATACCTTCATGTCTTAAGATAATGGATTTGGAGAGGAAATTATAGGGGAAAAGAAAACATTAAAAAAAAGAATCTTTATCCGACATCTCGGGTGGCCTACTTGCTTACAGGAGCAGAATTGTCTTCATGCATTATCCATTCATATGACAATTTCTGATCAAAGCAAACCATAAATAGCCTCAAACACTTTAGGCGTTTTAAGTGTTTGATTCTCGCAGCACTCTCTCTCTCTCTCTCTCTCTCTCTCTCTCTCTCTCTCTATTTGGCTTTTGCTTCTCTGAATATTATTGTCCTAGTTTCAGATATTAAGAAAAAAATGGTGCCCAACAGCCTTCTTCGATCAACTCTCAAAACCCAGGTTCTAAATCATTCAAATTTTTGGGCTTTTGTCTACTGTTTGATCGACCCTTTTGTTTAAAAAAACCAGAATTCATGTTTTTTTTCTTACATGTTTGGATCATAATCAGAAAACCCATTTTTCTCTTCTTCTGATTTATGAAGGTTTTGTTTTTGTTACTGAGAAATGTTGTTAGAAAGAACAAGCTTTTATTAACTGTCTTTTTCTTTCTTTCTTTCTTTACGTCATTGTCATGATTTGTTTGATTCGTTGGAGCTTTTGCACTGTTTCTGCCTTCATAGATCACTTGATGCTGTAAAGAGTTATTTAATATCATTTATTAAACCTTTTAGAATTAAAAAAAACATTTTTTTTTGGTTTCCCTTGGATCCACTTCTAGGATCAGTTTACATTTTAGTATGTGTTAGCAAAAAATGTTGGAGGGAACATGATCAGATATATTCAGGAAATTATGGAATGGAATCTTCAATGTTGAGAAATGTTATGTTCTACTGAATCCACTTCCTTTTTTTTTTTCCCAAGATTTTAACTTCATTGGCTGTAATTTTAGATTCTATTTGGCTTCTTAGAAAATATGACATACATAAGTGTTATTTCTGGTTAACCTAAGTCATTTTATACTCTAATAGTCTAATTCCATATTTCTGGATCAGTTATTGTCCTCAAGTCATTCTTGTTTGTGAATCCATTCATTTGAAACATCCCCTTTCCTCTGAATGCTTACATATGTGAAAACACAGCATAGAATAGGACAATAATTTGTAATAGAATTTCTGAACGGTTGGATGATTTCTAAACTTTCCATTTGGTCTCTAATCTTTTATACTGAAGAAGATAAAAATTGGGGAGTGGAGGATTTGAACTTGGATATCATCTTTGGATGTTAGGTGTCGATCGGTAGCTACCATTTTTAAAAGTAGCAGGAACTATTGATAGAGTGAGGTTTAGGTCTGGTTTGGGTCAGACATAATCATATACAAAACTTAGTGAAGCAACACCCACTTGATTTTTCTTCTTCCTTTTGTTTTTGGTATTGATTTCTCAGAGATCATATTTATTTCCCCCTTCCTATTTACAGCTTGGTTCATATATAAAAAATGGTGCTGCATACAGAAGTTCTGTGGACCACACACTTAAGGGTCCATTACTGGCCAGATTATACAGCACTGAGCCATCTTTGCAAAAAGAAGATTCAGATTTGAAGGATAGTAAGGGGTATGTGGATTTTTTGTATCAGTAACTCGGTATTTAAACCTTTGTTCATGTTCATCTTGGCCCATCCCTGTTTGTGCTGTTGCTTGTACCGTGGATACCTTGGTTTGTACATATAGAAAAGAAATCTGGAGAGATAAGTTGATGAATTATTAAAAAACAAAATTTCATTTAATGTCTTACAGTTTATATTTGAATATGCATGTTATATTGATTTATATGGGGTATGTGTTTATGTGTCTCCGTTATCTCAGGTTCAAGGGGCATGATATGCTGGCTCCGTTCACGGCTGGGTGGCAGACCACTGACTTGCATCCCTTGGTTATTGAAAGGTCTGAGGTATGAGTCTAAGATGTCCTTTTTTTTTTTTTTTAAGTTATATACAATTGTTCAGGTGAATGAACTTACCTCAAGAAATGCTACTTCATCCTTTTTTAAAGCTCCTCTTCGTACCTTGTCTGATAACAAATTCAATTTTGAACTTGCACAGGGAAGCTATGTTTATGATGTCAATGGGAAAAAGTATCTGGATTCTCTTGCTGGTCTATGGTGTACATCATTAGGTATTGATGATCTCTTGTAATTTCAGAACCATCTCTTGGCTCTCTTCCGCTTACGTTTTCTTCTCATTCTTCTCCTCATAGAATATTCTCTACTGTTGCTTTTTGCTCATCTTGACTTATATTGCAAATTTTGATTTGCTGATGACATTAACTCCATTTTAATGGCTGCGACTAACCTCAATGGTAGTGTTAGTAAAAGCATTACTAGCATTGCGGTTTTTGTTGTATTAAATTATTGCTTTCAAAGTTTATTCTGTCTTATGCTGTTGCACTTAGTCTATACTATAATCTGTGATGACCATTTAGGGATATATGCAATACGTCACTTGCACCTTTGGAACATGTAGTATCTGGATCAAGCATTCTTTATTTTTCTTGAATGCGGAAACCGTGCAAATGTACCATAAGAAGAGTTAGACCTTGTAACTTCTCAGTGGTTTTCCTATTCCAGTATATGACTTATAAATCGGTTCAACGCCTTTTCTACATGTCCACTTCATCTTCGTGTTCAGCACATGCATTTTTAAGCAACGGAAGGAAAATAGCCTGATGCTATGATTTTAGAGCAGAAGAATTTTATACAGTCCCTCATGATTGCTAAATTTTTGCAGGAGGAAATGAGCCTCGACTTCTGGCCGCTGCAACTGCTCAATTGAATAAATTGCCATTTTACCATTCATTTTGGAATCGTACTACAAAACCTTCACTGGTAGTCATTAATGTTCTTAATCCCACGGTTTCATACACCCAATGCAATTTTTTCTTTGAATCATTCTCTCTTATTTATGTTGCGTTCTGCATAATAAATTTCATTGTTCATATTCTGCCGTTTTGGAGTAGCCATCGCCACTGTGTCTGTTATCACAAATGAATTCAAAGAGGTATCTTCTGAAATTATTGATCTTACAGGATCTTGCTAAGGAACTTCTTGAAACTTTTACTGCAAATAAAATGGCAAAAGCCTTCTTTACAAACAGTGGATCTGAAGCAAATGATACTCAGGTTTTTTTACAGTATTTCAATTGTCTTTACAAGCATTCGTATAAGTAATGGGTATAATTTGATGATTGTTACAAACTCGAAAAGTAGTGAAGTTTGTGCTTGCTGATGTTTGACTTTCTAAAGTTTTTATATGCAGGTTAAGCTTGTTTGGTATTATAATAATGCACTGGGAAGACCAAATAAGAAGAAATTTATTGCTCGAGCAAAATCGTAAATTTTCAACTACTCAATCAATACTTTTCTTCTGTGCTTCACTTTGTGTTATTTCTTGAATGCTTACATCCTTTCTCTTTTCTCTAAATTTCTCTAGATACCATGGTTCAACTTTGATAGCAGCTAGTCTTTCTGGGTAAAAGTTACCCTTTTTTCTTTTGTAAAATGTTTTTACTTAGTGTCTGAAATCCTGGAGTTCTTAACAATTAGATTGCCAATACAGACTTCCTGCTCTACATCAAAAGTTTGACCTGCCAGCTCCATTCGTGTTGCACACTGACTGCCCTCATTATTGGCGCTATCATCTAGAAGGTTTTTCAATTTTGCCAATGTTTTCTGAGATATACTTTTGAAAATTTAAAACGATACCCATTGTTATATATGTCTCAGGTGAGACGGAAGAGGAGTTCGCAACTAGATTGGCCAACAATTTAGAGAATCTTATTCTGAAAGAGGGTCCAGAGACGGTAATGTCAGCCAATATGTTTTAACTTGAAATGGGAATCCTTTTTCTTTTTATCCTCAACTAGAAGGGGTTTGTTTGTGTAGCTGACCTAGCCAGTTTGTTCGTATCAGATTGCTGCATTTATTGCTGAACCTGTGATGGGAGCAGGAGGTGTTATACCTCCTCCTGCTACTTATTTTGAGAAGGTGAGCTTGTATTAGCTAATTATAGTTGTACACTTCGATTTCTGATACCATGAGCAATCAAACGTGTTTCTCCCGATTTAGTGGAATACATATTCAAATTGGCCTGCTGGCACAACTTAGTTTAATGCATCCAAAAGAGTTAATAATTTACTGCAAATTTTTAATTTTTCTACCACAGTTCCTGTCATCTTGCCTGATAGGATTCTTAACTCCAGCCTTCAAATAGCTGTAGTTTTTTCATAAATGCTTTTCAGTCCTTGACCAACCCTTATGATTGAACTTCATAGTTGTACTCTACTAGTTTTGAGTTATTCTACGAGAGAACCAGTCAAATTGATTGAACTTTCCGTAACTTTATGTCCTGCAGTTCTACTTTAATCTCAAAGTACCTTAATGGCTTATAAAATTGCTAAACCTACCCTTACGAAGCAAGACTCGTGTTTCTGGTATGGTACTTCAATCTATCTTTAGCTCCTCCTCTGAAATAATAATGAAACCAGTTTTACTTGGCATTTTTCAAATAGTGGAAGTTGGTATATGCTCTGGAGTCTTGGGATCTTGATTATGATGCACCTATGTTGGAATAAGAAAATTTGTCGTGATGTTGCATTTGAACTATACCGTGCATGTTTGTGTTGGCTCTCTGTTATTCTAGATGCAATGTTTATAAAAATTTTCTGCAGTTTTTACTGATGTCATGTTTCAAATATCATGCAGATACAAGCTATTTTGAAAAAATACGACATACTTTTTATTGCAGATGAGGTACTGGCTATATCTGTGTCCATATTAATATTACCATCAATATTTTGAGAAACCTTTCCCTTGTTTGGTGTTAAGCGTGCTTTTGTGCCCGGCTTTAGGTTATTTGTGCATTTGGAAGGCTTGGTACAATGTATGGATGTGACAAGTACAATATTAAACCAGATCTTGTTTCAGTAGCAAAGGTGAAGCTGTAACAAAATGTTTGAGAATAAAATAGGTATGGACCCTTAGATAATTCTCATCTTTCAGCATGTGCTGGTTTTTGGTTTCACAGGCCCTTTCTTCGGCATATATGCCCATTGGAGCAGTCATGGTGAGCCCTGAAATTTCAGATGTCATTTATTCTCAAAGCAACAAACTTGGTATGTTAATACTTCTCGCTAAAGGGCATGTGTGTATATTCAATTTTTTTCTAGTGCCTTGATTAATTTCACTCATTTCAGGTTCTTTCTCTCATGGATTCACCTACTCTGGGCACCCTGTATCCTGTGCTGTCGCAATCGAAACACTCAAGCTCTACAAGTGTGTTCCATCCTACCTCTAAATAGAAAATATAAAACATAATTTCGAAATGTATAGATTGCAAACACAAAAGTTTCTTTGCAGCTGTTATTTCATGGAGTAGTTGAATTCAATGCCAGTAGCTACTTGATTCACCCGAGGAATAAGTAAAAATAGGTTAAATTTTCATGTTATCTTGAAGGCACATCGGCAACGCAAATAATAAACAAAGAATACAGTAAAGAAAACGTTATGACGCTTATTTCTTCAAGTTGTATATTGGTTAAAAAGTCATTCTACATAAATCTGTTTCATGGTTCCTTTTTCAACCATGCATTCACTATTCAGTCAATTTACCTGCAAAAAGTTGTTGGACATTTTCTCACCCCAGTTAGTTTTCATATTGAACGTAATACTTAGGGAAGTCGATTTCACATCCTTGCAGGGAGAGAAATATTGTTGAGAAAGTGAAGAGCATTTCTCCAAGGTTTCAAGATGGTGTAAAAGCCTTTTCCAACAGTACTGTTGTTGGAGAGGTACATTCTGCATTTGAAGCATCCATTTTGTACGGTTGATATTTAGTAACCTTGAGACATTAAATTGTTATTCTTCTCTGATTCCGCAGATCAGAGGTACTGGCTTGATTCTCGGTACTGAGTTTGTAGACAACAAGTCACCAAACGATCCGTTCCCTCCTGAATGGGGCAAGTTCTGCTTTCTACTTACTATTTACTCTTTGTTAGAAAACTAATTATTTTTTATCTGCACGATTAGGGGATAAGTTGCTGTTTTAATATAGAGACAATTGAGTATGATGGCTTTATATTTTGTTATTCCTTCTATCGACAATTAATCGATGATTTCCTTAACAGGAATTGGCGCATATTTTGGAGCACGCTGTGAGAAGCATGGGATGCTAGTACGTGTTGCAGGTGACAATATAATGATGTCTCCACCATTTATAATTACTCCTGAAGAGGTTGATGAAGTAAGTTTATGGATGTTACTTCTATCTGCTGAATTATCTATAAACTCTAAAAGTATATTCCAGCAATTTTCCTTGGACGCAATTTCATTGCAGTTTTTTTTTTTTTTTTTTTTCCTTTTTTTGCCTAAGTTGTAGCAGTTATTTAGGGGGTGTTTGATGGAAAAATTACTTCATGTAAGTATTAGTCAATTCATATATTTTTGGTAGCCCTCATGAAGAGCTGGTTCATTTTGTCATGCATGATGCTTCTGGATTTACATGCAGTTGTTTCCGTCATGCGGTTGTAGATGTAATGGATATTATCGCAGTCTATTGCCGTAGATATTGATGGCTGAAAGAGCCAAAACTGCAAAATAATAACCGTAATGCCGGGTTAAGGCTGTTATTTAAACTAACCTTTAAATCAAAGGCTAGATTGTGTACTTATAGTTGCAGCTAAATAAGTCATGTCAAAACTTGCTAGTCCTTGGTTTCTCTTGACATATGGATATAGCAAATTCTAGGTGTTGTTAAGCAGAGTTCTTATAGTATAAATAATATGGCTGAAACTCATTACTCTCTGCAGTTAATAAATATATACGGGAAAGCGTTGAAGGATACGGAGGAGAGGGTGAAGGAACTCAAGTCCCAGCAGAAGAAACAGTGAGTGAACAGTTTTTGTTGATGATGGTGAAAATTATGTACACATCATGTGAAAAGCGAAAGCTTGTCGTAGTTCTTAAGCATGACATGTTACTTGTGAGACATCTGGTGACTTCAATAAAGCAACTTTTTTTCAGTTTATACTGTTATATGGTATGGTCTGGTCTGGTTTACTCTGTTTCTTATTTTCCTCCAGTTTTATTGACACAACAGCAATGCTTGCTTCTATGTGTGTGTGTGTGTTGTAAACTTAGTACTAAAGCAATTGGAGAAAAAAAAAGGGCAGAAGTGTAACTCTTCATGGGTCGGGTTGGGATTGGATATTGAATGTTAGAATCAAGGTCCATTTCATTCTTTTTTTTTTTTTTTTTTTTGTTCAAGTCTATTTTTGAGCTTAATGTTCTTATCCAAACATTTCCAAATATTGGACAAGCTTGATGTGTTAAAAGGTCAATGGAAAGTTAGGGGAAAAGGAAAACGGCATGAGGGGCTGCCCAAGTCAAACACTATTGCTTGTAGGCTGAAATATATTTGCACCCCTTAAATAAAGAACTTTGTCACTAAACATTGTAGGATCCAAGTCTCCTTTGTTTTTACAGGCTTCTAACATTCTTTCCATGATATTTCTTTTTAAGTAATATAACTCGGCTTATATTTATAGGAAATTCGAAGATTTATCGTAGATTCATAGAAATGCCAAGGTTAGAGTATCTCTAAGCCATGAAAACTTCAGGAATCAAATCCCATATAATTTCTATTATAATACTTTCCTCTATTCTGTTCTTCAAAAGGAAAAAAAAAATGTCCTCCAAAATTTTTGCAGAGGACAGCAATTTTCTTGCTGAATCTATCCGTACATTTCAACCTAAATAAAGATCAAAATTGGATGATTGATAGAGGATCTGTAAAGAACCAAAGATCCCGAAACTTAACAAATGAATGATAGCTTAACAGAAACTCAAGCATTGCCAAAATCCAATCTCCCAGAGCTCCATCACAGTCGAGCTGAGGTCGAGCAACTGCTCCTCATTATGTGAACAAAGTTTACCATTATTCCTTATGGTTTGTATAAAACCCTGCCTCCATGATACTTAGCTCCTTTATTGGCCAATCAACCCAAGTCACACCCCGGTTTGCATTCAATGATCCATTGAACATGTTCAGGAAAGTTGGAATGCAATGCTCATCCGGAAAAAATGCAGGCCTGCAATACTTCTTGAAAAGGGTGTAGTACTTGGTGTCTGAGATGATGTAAATGGCAACTAAAATGTGAATCTTAAACCGTTGGGATACTTTTCGCCAACGATGAATGGGGGTGAGCTTCAGCAATGAGTCTTGATCGATGAGATGATGGTAGGAAGATTAAGAATGGAATAGGGTTGAGCTGAGAAGATGGTATGGATCGAACCTGAAAAAGGGGAAGGAAAGGGAGAAAATGAGAGAAAAAGATTTGACCAAAATACATGAAATGCAAAATAACACCAAGAAAATTGTGAATTTAAGGAATATCAAAAGCCCATCCAATTTCATAAGGTGGTCTCAAATACCCAGTATCCATGTCAACTTATAATATAACTAGAAGGGGACTATCAAGGTTCATCCCCTATATTATTATGTTTTTCTTCTTTAAAAACTTGCTTTCCCCTAAAGAGGATAGACAGCATTTGGGCTACTACCCTCGACTTATTCTAAATCCAATCCAACAAAATGCTTAATAAGTGAAGGGGTTAGGGATAGGATCATAGCCTGCCTCATGACTATTTGGTCTATGATTGGATGTTGAAAACTGAATGACAGATTTGTATGAACATTAACTGGAAGCATCAACGCTTCTGTCCAGAAAACAGCAGTACTAGATTGCCTTTGGTAACCCTGGCCGGACACTTTCAGCTAAAGAACATCAATTTTTTCACAGGTTTCTCAATTTAGAAATTAAGAGGTCAATGAGATTGAAGCATTTTATCTAGTGTTTCGTGCTGAGTAATGGATTTAAGAACTGGCTGTGAATCGCAGTTTGCCAACCGACAAGGCCTTGTATTCTGACGAACTCTTTCCTAGTAACGGAAACTACAACTTAAAGGTGTCTTTATGTACCCAAATCAACTATGTTTTGATGCAAAAAAGGGCATTGTTATACTTATTCGAATTCTATTAAGTAACTGTAAATTTTTACAAATTAAAGCAAAAACCATTGTCTTGCAATATTATATTGTTATAGTAATCAACTTTTGGCATCTTTATCAGCTTGTCTTCTTGCACGCTTTTCCTAGAGCTTAAAGAAGAATCGAATCCTCCATTTTCAAACTCTGAATCGTCCAAATCTCTAAATGACTTCTGCATGTTGACAAAAACAATATTGCAAAACAAAAAAAAAAAAAGAATTTGCAACAAAAAGAAACAACATTATCAAACAAGAACCAAAGCCAGATGAAACTAACAGATAAGGAAAAAAGATATTAAAAAAAAAAAACAAAACGAAGGTAAAGGTAAAGGTATCTAACCTCTCTTAGCTAAGAAAAGCTAACGACATAAAAGGTAAGGGCTGCTGCTGCTAAAATTCCCAGCACTGGAAGGGCTAGTTGCGTCACTCCATCCATTTTCTCGCTTTTGGTTTTGCTTTGTACACTATAGCTTTCTTGCAAGCTACCGCTGCCTGGAGATGGAGATAATATTTTTCTTCTTTAATTTGCTTGGTCAAACAAAAGGCCTAATAAGGGGTTATGGACTGGAAGCCTTATACGTTAATGACTTAGGAGGTTCACTCAATATTTAGAAATATTTGAATGAAAATATCATGCCTTAATAATGAATTAAGAAAAAAAATCCGCCATAAAATGGGTTGTCTTGGATGTAGCATTTTTACCCAAACTTAACGTAATTTGGTTTGTTTTACTATTAGTTATATAAATTTTTGAAAATGATCGATTCTTTTAAGAGAATCAATCATTCTATGTAAAAATCTAGATAAATTTCGAAGATATTCTTATATAATTGATTCAGATCTATGTATAAATTTCTATCTATATTTTTAGACTAAACCAAACCTGAACAATCACAAAATTTTTGATTTCTTAATTAAGCCAATCCTGAACCTAATCCAAGCACCATTTTTACTAGGATTTTTTTAAGAGAGATCAATCAT